>VMDR010001800.1:18117-110830 GCA_007922815.1 Macrotus californicus
GGGGGGGGGGGGGGGGGGGGGGGGGGGGGGGGGGGGGGGGGGGTGTCACACTGGGCCACGCCTTGTGACAAGTGATGAGCAAGGGAGGAAGACAGGCCCTGAGGGACAACGGCCAGAGCTGGAGACCAGAGTAAAAGGAGGAACAATCTGCACCTTAATGGCCTAAAGTGGGCCCACAGAGGGGGTGCTGAGGGCAAAATGGCCCCTCGGGGCTATGCTGTTGCCAGAGGCCAGGCAGTGCCGTACACGTGCCCAGGGGTCTGCCATGGCTACACACACAGGTAGCCACCAGCCTCTCCTGTGCATGTACGCCGGAGCACACGTGCAAGGACATGCTTGCACACACTGCCATCCCCACACACACACACACACACACGTGCCCTGTCGGCCTCCAGGTCAGGATGGCGTGCTGCGTGCAGCAGACAGGGCACCCTCACACAGACCACAGGCACGAGGCAAGCCCCCTGAAGAGCACCGTGGTGTCTCAGGACCTTCCTGCACACACCAGCACTGTGGGCGACGCGTGAGGCAGGGAGGCGCCGAGTCAGAATCCCTGCAGCTCAGGGAGGTGCTGGTACAGGTCCAGGGTCTCGGGGTTCGAGAAGGCCCCGCGGTGCTCCACAGCCTTTCCAGCAATGACCTGCTTCACGGCCACCTCCACCTTCTTGCCATTGAGGGTGTACTGCCAGGGCAGGGAGAGAAGGCACAGAAACATGTGAACCTGGAGGGGAAGCATCCCTTGCTCTGAGCCCAGGTGCGCGCAGGCCAGGCAGACAGACCGACCTTGGCTCCCAGCTCCCAGCCCAGTTGACCAGAGCCTAGAGGGCACAGAGAACCTACCCCCAGAGCAAGCAGGGGGACTTCTGCCACCACCGCTGGGGCCTGGGGGCCAGTTCCTAACCTGAACTCGTTCTTCAAATGCAAAATGGGGGTGACAGCACCTCCCCCAGGGCTGGAAGGGAGCACAGCTGTCAGACATGCCTCATGGTGTGCTTTGTCCTGAGTTCACTGTTTACATTTACCTGAGTACACTTTATTATGTGATAAAGACTAGCTAAGCCTCTGTCACCAATCAGCAAGCAGAAACCCAGCTTCCTCCCAGACGCCCACCGAACCCTTGCAAAACATTCTCAGAAGCGTCTGTCTGAGTGGGGGGCACATGCCTTTCTCCTGTCACATGTGGACTTCATCTGTGACCCCAACAGCATTGGTGTATTTAGGGACCAGGAAGCTTCTAGAAAAAGAGAGCCTTTTAACAATAAAGCCGCTGGAACCCTGGTCCCGCCTCACCATCAATATGTACATTTTTAACCTGCGGTGTAATTAAAACTCATTCATTTGAAAAATGCAGTCGAACTAATTACGGATCCAAGCTCTGGCCTCTGAGAGGCTGCCTGTCACCGCGGCGTCCTCAGCCCCCGCCCAGGCAGCAAGCATCTCGGGTGCTTTATGTGCATCTAAGCCTCACAGAGAAGCTCCGAGAACAGCTCCTAGGAGCTAACAACTTGTGTCTTCCCTCAGCGGACCAAACACACACGACAGTGTTTCGGAGGAGATGCTCGCTGATGTTGTTTCCTCGGGGGAGAGGGGCTAGGGAGGGGCAGCAGCTCCGGAGAGAGCGAGTCAGGGGGCCAGGTGACTGAACTATGACCCAAGACAAGGACGCGAGGGGTCGGGGCAGTCACATCAGCCTGGCGATGCCTCAGTTGCCCGGAGCCTGTCCCCCTCAGTTGTGACCGACTCCAAGTCCCTGTGGCTGGGCCAGACCCTCCCCAACTCAGCAACACACAGAGCGAATCCCGTCCTACGTGCTCCATTATCTCAGACCACAAGAGCCTGAGAACACCTGCAAAATTTCAGGTCACCCTCAGCATGACTTTTCGGTGAGCCGACGACAGCCAGCTGAGGACAGACACAGCCCACGGTGCATCTCCCTCGGAAGTCGCCCCACATTCTCATGAGCAGACACAGCCTTGGAATAACCACGCTGCCAGCAGAGGACCCGGTTCTCTCACAGCCAAGGAAAGCCAAGCGCGCAAAACCGAAGTCCAGTGCCCCAGCTGCGCCAGGTGTGGACAAAGACACTTCACTCAAGGAAGCCTGGATCCCGTCAGGAGGGGCAGGAAGGGCTAGGACTCAAGGGGCTCCTCTCCTGAGAGCCGGCATCTCCACAGTCACCATGAGTCGTGACCACACGGAAAAGAAATGTGTGGGCACATCTGAAAAGCAGCAACCAGCTGTGAACACACGGCCAAGGGAGCAGGGCATCTGTGAGGGCCGGCACACCCTGGGCCCGCGGGGAGCACACCCCCAGTGCCCCCACAAACCGAGACATGGTTTTGAAAACTTTGCTAAACTTCGAGGCAGACAGAGCCCTCTCAGTGGCTCTGGGAGCCTCAGGGTCAAGGGCAGCACATCCCACAGTAGGTCCCAAGAGCTAAGTCTCGAGTCAGGCCTGCCTCGGATTGCATCTCACGGGGCAGCTCAAAGTGTGGCGCCACCTGCTGGCCCCAGTGAGCAGCCACTCTGCAGGCTGGAGGGACAGCCTGGTTCCTCTGTGTGTTCAGATTGTGCGCACCCGTGCACTCATGTGCACATGCACACGCACACACACAGCACTTCCTTCCCTCAGCTGGCAGGTCACTGTCTTGTGAGCAGAACAGGAGGAAGCTGCAGTCCCCCTGGGCTCTCCCCGACCCCAGAACCCGAGCAAAGGCCACCAAGGGGGCATAGCCCTCAGGGCCTCTGCATGGGCACAATCTTTCCGCAGGCAGAGCCTAGAGTGAAAAAGCAAGGGCCACCCGCTGCGCCCAGCGGCTCTTTAAAAAGTTAGAATCGATTCTCATCAGCAACTTTGAGAGCACACCACAACCGCATCGGGGAAAGCCAGGCAGATGTGCAGGGCTGGGCCTGCTCACCCTCCGAACAGCAGCAGAAAGCGCTTTATAATGCAATTCAGTATAGGTTTTAAAAAAGGGGATGGCAAGAAAAACAGGACTTGTTGCCAGGCAACAGGGACAAACTACATACAAAGCACGAGCAAGCCTGAGGTGAGAGGGCCCAGGTGCGTGGGCCCATGGGGAGATGGCGGCGGCTTGTTGCCGCTGCCAGGCAGCAGGCCAGGGAGCCCATCGGGACCATACCGGGATGCCTTTGGTCTCCAGGATGAGGCTCGGTATGTGCCGGGCAGACAGGCCGACGCGGATGGTGTCTCGGATGCGCTGCACCAGGTCGGGCTGGAAGCTGTGCCCAGAGGCCATCTTCAGAAAGAGGACCACCCTCTCCTCCCCGTCCTTGTTGTGCTGGGGGATGCAGAGGCTGTCCTCCACCTCCTCAAAGGCTTCCACTGTGGAGACAAGGGAAGGACGTGCTCCAGCTGTCTGGCCTCTGCCCATCCGACTCAGAGGAACGGAGCGGGAGGCCCATCTCCCCTCCCACCCTCCCGGGATGAGCGCCAAGGGGTGGGGGACAGGTGGAAGGTCACCCCCACCAAGGAGACAGTGCTTCAGTTTGAGCTGGATGTTCTGCAAGGAGGCTGCGTGCAGCCCTTCCTGCACAAATTAATTTAAAAATAGAAAGGGAGCATGAACCTGTGGCAGGGCTGGTGGGAGGAACAAAGGCTAGAAAGAGGCCAGGACGCCCCCACCAGGCTGCAGGACCAGCCTGGGTGAGGCTGCAGCTGATTCGTGGCCTGAGCTGGGCATTCTGAAGGCCACGGGTGAGTCTACTGTGCAGCTGTGGGGCCCACGGGCCTCCACTATGTTCAGTACCCTGCATGGTGTTGTGTGACCGCCAGCGATCGTGCCACCTCTCTGTGCTTCTGTTCCTTCACTCGTAAAGAGCAGACACAATCAACCCACCTCCCAGAGCTCACCATGAGCATGAAACGAGACAGTGACAGGCATGGGCCATGTGACCTTAAGAATCCCCTTCTGAGGTTTCACGGGCTATGAGCAATGTGGACAAGGCGTGTCCTGAGAAGGACGTGCTCGTAAATGTCTCTCGCGGCAGGGGGAAGAGGGGCCAGTGTTCTGCCAAAGTTGAGGCCTTTGGAAAGCAGACCCCCAGGCTCCCCCAGGATGCCCCTCCCTTCCCAGTGACCTGACAACAATTGGGAGGAAGGGGGATCAGGTACCGATGTTGTAGATTTCCGAGCTGCCAAATCGCACTCCGTTGGGGTTGAGTGTGCCGTCACTGCAGAGAGAGATGAGGTCATGAACACGCAGCAGTGCCTGGGCAAGGCGTGTCACAGAGAAGGCCCCAAGGTGGCATCACCCTCTTTCCACACGGCAACACCAGGACCCGTCACGGAAGTCTCACATCCCCACTCCTGATCCTGACCAGCCACCCTCCTCTCTCTCTGAACTCAAGGCCAGAGACCGAGGCAGCATCCTTCACGTGGACACAGCCGTCACCTCCCTGCGCCTCCCACCTGTACATGGGTCCCTCCCTCCCAGCTGTGCTAAGGGCCTCCAAGACCCACAAACCCCCACCCCATCCCCAGCGAGCTGTCGTCCCTGCGGACAGTCACTGGCTGTGCCTTTGGCACGGGCCTCCCCTCACCCCCAGCCCAGTTCAGGGCACAGAAGCGTGAACCAAGCCTCAGGAAACTGACATGGGAAGTGCCCCTCCACCCCCCAGTGCCTCTGGAAGGGGGTCCAAGGAAGCAAAGGCGACCCGACCGCACCCTCACCTCCGGCCCAGCATGATGACACCCCCCGTCTTGGGGTTGATCTGGCAGTAGTCTCCGTGTGCCCAGACACCTGCAGGGGGCAGAAGCACTAGGTCACCCCAGGAGACGGGGTCCTGGCAGCTGCCAGGCAGACATGACAGCAACAGGACACTCATCAGTTCGGCACCCTGAGTGCCACCAGCAGACACAGCCGAGGCGGGACCCACATGGTAAGGCGTGGGCACGTGCCGGGGGCAGAAGTGAGCCAGACAGTCCCGCCCCCCAAGGAGCACCCTGCCCAGTGGGGACTGCTATGCACGGGCTCAGCGTGCGCCTCTGCAGAGAAACTCACTCCTGCAGGCCCAACAGGGCCACAGGGACTCACCCAGGGCCAGGCCAACCCCCCGCTGTGCAGATGGGAGGTGGGGGTCTGGGGGCCAGTAGGGGCTTTGGGGGAGGGCCCCCTGAGTAGACGGTGGGGAGGGGAAGGTGGTCTGGAGGAGCTGGGCCGCACTGGGACTGGCACAGCCAGAAGCAGGGCCGGGCGGGGTGACTGTAGGCCCCACAGTGCAGGCTGGACCCAAGGCACCTCCTCGTGGACAGAGGGCTGGGGGGCAGGGAAAGCCCCGGGGACTCAGAGGGCAGGGAGACAGGAAAAGCCGAGGTGACACTGACACAAAGCCATCCTGAGCCACCCCCACATGGCCCTTGTCCTGGAACTCAGCAAAGCCAGTGTACCCGAGGGACCAACCCACCCCCGGAGTCATCCTTCACCCTACAGTGAGCCATGGGGAAAAGCTGTGCCTCTCGGGAATCACCGAGGAGCAGTTAAAGCAGCCAGACCCCCACCCCCACCCTCACCCTGCACAGGCAGTGCCCTGGGTCAGTTGAGAGAGGGGGCCATGGCTGTGAGTCACCTCCAGCAAGGCTCCACTGGCGCTGCAGCCACGGCAGCAGCCAGTCCACCCTGTGATCACCCTGTCCTCGCTCTGTCCACAATGCTATCAGCTTGTCTGCCTTTCTCTCTCCACATCTGTTCCTATCCCCCACCCACTCCCAGGAAGGGTCTGAGGAGACCACCCTTAGAGCCGACTGCTAGAGGGAACTAGAGGGTCCAAGCCCCTGAGATGACCGTGGCAACAAAGCAGTGACTTCAGCACTGAGCTTCCTGGCAGCCAAGACAAAAACAAAAAGATGTCACAAAGTATTTGTTTTCTCCAAAAAGGCCTATCAGAGCTTCAAAAAAAAGAAAGACTTATTCTGAAATTAACCCTGAGAGAACTTATCACATGAGTCCTACATGCCTAACTAAAAGTGACAGTTTCCAAAGAGCAGAGTCGCAGAAGATGAAGAGAGTCTTCAAGCGGGGTCCTGATCCTTCTGGCCTCTTCCTAAACGGCAGCCCCTCTGTAAATATGTACATTTTTCTCATTGTGCCTTCGTCTGTCTGGACAGCCCCCACTGGCAGGATCTGAGGCCTCCATACAGCATGCATCCCATGGCGGCCAATCACACCTGGGGGCTGGGCGGTGCCAGACACAATGGCTTCCGTGCAGGCCGTGCAAACACGTAGGGAGGGCCACCAGGCCCTGAGAAAAAATGGAAGGGACCCCGGCACATTCTACCGCGCCGGTCACAGGCTACATTCTGGTTCTGTGTATGTGGTTTATGCACAATCTATCACCCTGCCAGAGTGTGGAAAGCATGCACTCAGTACGAGCCACCCTGGGGCAGAGGCTCGGTGGCCCGTGGACTCTGCGGCAGCCACACTGGAGCTTGCTCAGGGAGGAGGGGCAGGGGAGTCCAGTCAGAGCTTTAAAGCAGCGTCTCCTGTCCTGGGGCACGGCACCCATGAGGGTGAGAGGGAAGGGCCTGGCTGGGGCCGTCCCGCCACTAAATGCTCCTCCTGTGCCGTCTCCGAACTGGGTGACGGGATGTGAGGCAGAAAGGCAGAGTCCTGGGCCAGACCCTAGCTCTGGCAGGCAGACGCAGTCCTGAGCCCACAAGCAGCCCTCCGGCCTCCCACTGGCACATGGGTATCTGGTCCCACCATGGGGCTGAGGGCTCTGGTTAAGATGAAACTAAACCCGGATCAAGGCATCCCATGACGGCTTCAAGCTGAAGTGACAAGGTATTGTCCCAAAGGTCATGGTCACCCTATGGGCAGCAAGAGCTGTGAGGGGCCTCTCCGGGCTAAGGCAGGGGTTCGGAACCGATGCAGATGGCCAGCGGGAGTCGGGGAGCCTGGCCGCCTCACACACACCTGGGAACTTGGAGAAGTAGGCCTTCCTGTACTTGCTGCCGTTCTCGTCATTCCAGAAGTGCGTGGGCTGGCAGGGGAATGGCTTGGTACACACCAGCTCGCCGCTCTCTCCCCACACGGCCTTTCCTGATTTGGGAGGGGTTCAAAGGTCAGCTGGAAACACACCACAGCCGCCTGGCACAGCCCCTGCAGGGTCATTCCCACCTCTGAGTGCCAGCGGGGGACACGTCACCTCCCTCCCCACTCGTGCCTTGTTGAGGGTCATGGCAGCAGCAGCAGAAACAGGGCAAGTTCCTGAACGTTTATGGTGCCCACACCACATGCCAGGCGCTGTTTGGTGCTGGGGACACAAACAGGCTTTGCTGATTTATGGCCAATGGCCACGACTGACTACGAAGCCAAAGCTTATCCTGAGGCCGGCAGAGAGGCCAGCCCCAGCTCCCCACAGGTCCTCGGTCAGGGTTAGGGCGGCAGGCTGGCAAGGCTATGGGGCTGCCTCAGCAGCATTTCAAGGCTCAGATGCTGGGGGGACACCTGCCCACCCGCCTCTCCTGACTACCCAGCCCTCCATCTGTGCTCCTGCCCGAAGCCTCCTCAGGTGGGCAGGCCGCAGGGGCTGGGGCTGGGGCGACCAGAGGCTGTTAAACCAGCCCAGGGACATGGGTCTGCAAATGACAGGGGCACGGACACCGAGCAAAGGCACGCATCCACATCCTCCGAGTTGCCACTCACACCGAGTCGCAGACAGAGACGCAGAGGGGGCGTACCTTCCTCGTCCCATGCCTCCACGGCCATGGCCAGGTTGCGGGCCTGGATCTCGCCCTTGTGCACAGGAAGGGAAGGGTTCTGGCCCATGAAGCAGGACACGATGTCAGTGCCACCTGTGACAATGGCAGGAGGAGACTCAAGAGTTCAGAACAGACAGACTGCTTCTGCTTTCGTTCCTGAGCGAGGAGGACAAAGTCCCTGAGGACAGGCAACCCCTGCTCTTTCAGGCAAGCCCTAACTACTCAGGAGAGAGGGGAAGGGATTTAGACACCGGCGGAGGCCTCGCTCCCTGCGCCCTGCCGCGTGTTTCTGACCAAGTCCTGCTGGAGCAGAGGCTAAAGCCGATGGTCTCCTGTGGCCACGCCGGAAGTCAAGACCCAGATTCAAAGGAAATGGGCGCTACACCCACCCAACCCACCCGCAGACGACCCACAGGGACAGCCCGGTCATGTCCTCGCCTGCACCGAGCCCTGCGGGACCCTCCCTGGCACCCATGCACAGCAGCCGTACCTGAGATGGAGCCCAGGAGGACGCTGCTCTTCACACACCTGTACACGTACTCGTAGCTCTGGGCCTTCAGCGGGGAGCCGGTGGACAGGATGGTGTGCAGCGTCTGCAGGCTGTGGGTTTCCACTAGGGAGAAGAGTCAGAAAGATGAACCCCACCTAGCACCGTCAGGCGGGCCTTCGGGCGGGCAGTTTGTGTGCGGGGTGTGGCTTCCCTGGTTGGCAGCTGGGGACCAGTGCTGCGGGGTACACTCACCGGGCCTCATGTTCTTCTCTTCGAGAACAGACAGCCACTTGGCACCGGTTCCAAAGATGGTGATGCTGAGGGCACAGGAGGGAGAGAAATCACCAGAAACTCCTCGAGGTTCTTCCCGAAGCAAGAGCTCACTGCTGGTTAGTGTGGGTCACTCTCCAACGTATGGCTGGACACGAGCCTGGCCCTGCGTCTCCCGGTGCCCAGCACACAACGCTGCTCCTTGGACAGTGGGCTCAGTTTCAAACAGCCGCTTCCACGTGGCCACAGGCTACTCCCCCTCGGGGGACCAAAAGGGGCTGTGACACCCACAGCCCTCAGGTTCGAACCCCACATACTCCTCGGCCGCTGAAGTGGGGTGGCTAAGGGTCTTGGGGGCGGCGGTGCCACCCCTGGGATGTTTGACATCCAATTCCTCAAACACACTCACGCTTTCACAGCACAGAATTCTCCAGGACCCAGAGCCTACAGCCCCACCCCGCACGGGCACTGAGAACACAGCACAGGATCGCAGTGCTCTCTAGGGGAGAGCGCTAACGTCCTGCTCCCTTCCTCCAGGCAGCCTCACCTGGCAGACTGCCTTCCTCAGGGAGGGGTTGTTCTGTTGGGGGCTCAGCGGAGGCTGGAAAGCCGGGCACCTCCCCGTCCCCGCCCCTCCAGGCAGTTAGACCTCCAACCATCACCCCTCGCCCCCCGCAGAGTCAAGAGCAAGGCAGTGACTCCCATAGCTGCGGCCCCCCTGACCTCTTCGCCCTCCAGACATCCTGCCACCAGAGCCACCAGTCAAGCCCCAGGCGCCCCCGAGCTGCTGTGCCCCTAGATAGCTGTTCCTGGAAAAGGGCTGTGGGGAGCAGCAGACAGACATGCTCCTGCACCGCCCACCCATGTCTGTTTCATTCACTCAGACAGCCTGCTGAACTAACTCAAGGTCACCTCCAAAGGTTCAGGAGTCACCCCTTCAGAACGTCCACATCTTCCCAGGAGACCAGGGCTGAGAGCAGTGGCCGCCACAGCTGCAGGCACAGAGGCCTCCCATCTCCCACCACATCGGACACCGCTCGGGCAACACGCTCTCATCCCCCAGAAGCAGGGCCTCTGCAGGTCTCACGAGGGCTCAGTGGCAGGTGTGCCCCAGGAGCCGAGGAGTCAGCCGTGTTAGAGGACTCGTGGGCGCGTCCCCAGCCTGAGCCCCAGCCTGCTCCTCTGCAGCATTGGCACAGCGCACCCGCCCCCACGGGGCTGACAGCCCTTTCACCCCACACACAGTCTGTGAGCGCAGGAACCCGTGTGGGCGCACGGAGCAGCCTGACTTTAGTGGGTGCCGGTGGGAATCACTCCATAAGGAAGGAGGCCACTTTTCACTTTTCAGCTCAGAAAGCTTCAGGGCCCCATGTCCCCTGCCAGAGCCCTCAGGCAGGGGTCTTCGGACCAGTCACAGACAGGTCCTCCAAGGCCACCCCTCCAGCAGCACCTCCTGTTTCTGCCACCTCCCCTAACTCTCTCTCGGGAGCAAGACTGAGCTTTAAAACCATGAACTAGACCCGGCTGCTCCCAACTCCTGTGCTCCAGGGGTGTCTTGTTTCTCCCAGAAAAAACCCACCTCCAGCCCGGCCTGAAATCCCGGTGGGATCTGACTCCTTTCCTGGCCACATGCCGCCTCCTCACGTCCAGGCTTCCCCAACACAGGCACCCTGGTCCCCCCAGGGCCTCGGCACGTGCTGGTCCCCCAGGCCCCACTGCTCGAGCCCCAGCCCAGTGTCACCACCCCCACAGGGCCTCCCTGACCCCAGGTCTGCAATGGCACTTCTCACCTTCACCACCTGAGCACCACCCCCCGCGGACAGGGACCTGCCTGTCCCGGTCACGACCTGGCACAGGGCAGACACCCAGGTGTATGCGGGGTGTGGCCAGGTCACTGGCAAAAGGTCGCCCGGCGAACTCACGGGGGAAGCCCCACCAGAACCATCTCGCCACAGCATGGCTGCTCAGAGGCGGTGATGGGGCCCCTGTGGGCGCCTGAACCTGGACTCGATGCCCCGGCCCAGAGTTCCAACCCCCACCCTGAGCACCAGACTCCCTCGCACACCCATGCACACTCTTTCACGTTTGCATGACTGCTCAGTCATTTAAATACACACTTGTGCACACATGCTCGTACGCACACATGCTCACACACTGGTGTGTGCACACCAAAGCCGGGGAGCCCCTGGGGCCCTTCAGCCTCATAGGTCACCAACACTGCACCCCAGGGACGTGGACTGTCCTCTCCATCGTCTTCCTGTCACACACACTCTCACCAGAAGTGTCTTACAGGTGTCGGGGGGAAGACCTTGGAGCCCCTGAGTGCCCAGGGATCCGACTAAGCTTCCCGCAGAAACCACCTGGTTAGGAAAGGACCTTCCTGGCCAATACTGGGAGCCAAGCATCAGGCTTTGACCGTTTTCCAGGCTGGGCAAAGTCATATTTAAAACACTAATGGCTGAGGGTTCAGAAAAGTCAGCAGCCCCTCCATTTGCCTCCGTACACAGACTCAGACTTCATGTAACGAGAATACCTCAGAGTACGGCCCACATCTACGTCCTCATTCCCACAAACACAGCTTTTAGGTTGGCAGTGACCAGAACCGTCCACCGGCGTGACCGATTCATCAGCAAAGGCATCACTAAGGAAGCAGGTCCGGCCACTTGCCCCACCCCCTGCACAGTGTGCAGGTTCCAGCAGGGGCAGCGACACTCCTTTTGGCTCCTTCTGCCTCTGTGCCTTCACATCATGAGTCACTGACCCAGACCAGCCAGGAGGCGGGGGAGCAGAGGCAGAAGGCGCTCTGGAGCAGTCAGGAAGGCCCCAGAGCCCCGTAAAGATGCCAGCCAGCACTGGAGGGCAGCTAATGACAGGCTGAGCTCTCCTCCTGGCCGTTGGGCTCAGGCAAGAGGCAGGTGGGGAGTCCCAAGGCGGCACTTACCCGACCCTGTCAACCAGGTCCCAGAGCACAGTGGGCGTGGGCACCAGCGGGGAGCCATCATACAAGACCACGGCTGCACCTGTGGCCAGAGCGGACACCAGCCAGTTCCACATCATCCAGCCGACCTGCAGTGGACGGAGGGAGGTGCAGGGCGTCAGCCAAGCCACGCGGTCACAGGCTCCTGGGATCAGGACGTGGGCACCTCAGGGGCCACTGTTCTCGCTCCTACCCCACGCTACTGTCTTCCAATGAATCCCCTGAGTCGCATCTCTCTCAGGACATCTGCAGCAAGCTCCTGCCCCACTGGCTGACGGCAGAGTTCAGTCATGTGGCTCTCACCCCTTGTCTCTAGATACTGAGCTGAATGCCCAGTTTCTCTAGAATCCCCCATGCCCTATGCCCTTGAGAGGTGGCAGGGTTGGCCTGAGAGGACAGGCAAAGTGAGAGCAACAAGATGATGCAGAGACTCAAGTGGCGGGGGAGGGGGGCAGGGGGGGTAGTGGAGCAGAGCAGCGGCAATCAGAGAGCAGAACCCACTACCCAAAGCTGCTCCAGTGCAGCCAGAGGTCACAGGTGCTGCTTGCTAGTAACACATGCCACCAGGAGAGGCTGAGAAGCAAGGAAAGGCCAAAGCAAAGCCCAGAGCCCGACTGCCCCGAAGGCACATAGCCATCAGAGGAGGGCGTGGAGGCAGGGGCACCCCTCTGAGCACAGCCCCGCCCTCGGGGTGTCCCCGGCGCCCACTCACTGTGGTGTAACAGAAGATAATGTCGCTGCTGGTCATGTTGCCGTGCAGAAGGTGCTCCTTCAGGTGCTGGATGAGGGTGCCCTGGGGAGGAGAGGCCCATGAGCGGCATTTCCCACCAGGCGCCTGCAGACACACTGCCAGAGTAGGGTGGAGGGCGGGAGCAAGTCCCGGTCCCAGAGGAAGCTGACTGTGGTACCCTCCAGAACATGGCACCAGGAGCCTCGTTCCCTCACAGAGGACTGTCACCAGGACACACGACGACTGCATCTGCAGCTCTCTGTGGGCCAAGGGTCTGAGCTCAGGGATGCCCTGGCCGAGGGGACAGTGTGACACCTGCTTTCAGCTCCAACCAATGCCCAGCTGGACCCTCCTCCCTCCCCCACACGGCCTATTATTGTTTCCTGTTCAGTGAGCGGCACATTTGCAAGGTCCAAACTGTTGAGGCACAGCCGTGAGGAGCCCCCCACCCTGCACCAGGCACCAAGGCAGCCACCGCGCCCAGGTCTCGGGTCTGCTTCCCGGGTGCTCCTGTCGGTGTGGCTGCTTTATGCCACCCTCTTCCTGGATGCATTGTCCGCACCTTGCTTTCGCCATGTGATGGCCCAGAGCGCTGTGCGGGGGACACAGAGCGCCCTCTCACTTTCTCTAGGCAGCACAGTGGCAGGGGGACCAGAAGTGGCTGTCACCACAAACCACCTAGATGGCAGAGCCCAGGGCCCGGCACCAGCCGCTGAGCCACTCTCGGCCTTGGCCTTCCCACCTTTGCAGAGGCTCTCACACCCAGCCCTGGGGCCAGGCTCTGGACACCCCTCCTTGGCCCTGAGGGGCCGAGCCCGCCCTTCAGTCAGGCCTGCAGACAGCAGCGCCCAGCCCGTGACCATGGAGCCCCGGGGTTAGGAACTCCCAGGGCTGAAGCCAGAACCCACGGTTAGAATCAGCCTTTACGACAAGGGACCCTTGTTGGAACCAAAAGGGAGGAAAAAGCAAGCCCATTGGAGGAGATGATCCCTTTGAAAAGTCAACAGAAACCATCCTGCTCCCGAAATTCTCTAATTCCAGAGCCAGAGCTCCCACTGCAGAGCCCGCTCCAAACGGCCACCCTACGCAGGGCTTGCGCAGGGAAGTGCAGAGACTGCTGGGCGGGACAGGGCCCTTCCGGGCGTCCGATGCCACTTGCAGCCCCTGGAGCCTCCAGGGGTGCTTATGGAGAGTGCATGGTCGGTTGGGCCAGGACAGCCCCCCACTGGGCAGGCACAGCCTTCCGTGCAAAGTTCGGGACATACTGCCCTCCCTGGGGGACAGCGAAGGGTTCAGGAACTTTCAACCAGCGGTGACTATTCACACAAGAACCGGCTGCAAAGACCGCAGCTCCCTGACCACGTGAACTTGCTCCAAATCCCCCCACCGATCGTCATTTTTAGTTAAAATCAGCGTTCAATCTGCACCTGTATCTTCCCCAACCCCATCTGCTAGGGCGTGGCCTTTTGTAACCCAGGCTGTCTGTTCCTACCCTCCCCCAGGGGCACACAACAAGCTCGGGAGCAGCTCTCCGCTGAATCTTTAGACAGTCCTGGCCCTGCCCGGGGCAAGGACACGTGCATGGCGTGGTTTCATGGGTCTCAAGCAAGAAGTATCACTTCAAAGCAGGAAAAGGGGAGCTGCTTTCTAAGAACTTTCACGGACTTAGGAAACGAACCAGCAAACCTGGCATAACGCCCCCCACCCCTGCCAGGAAACCAGGACCCCGCCGGCCGACTGCCACTGCAGCCTTTGGCCAGCCGCTCTCAAGGTCACTGCCCGGACAGCGTGGCAGTGGGCACGCTGCTCGGTCACTTCTCTGGGTGTACAAGAGCCCAGTGAAGACAGAGTAAGTGTGACTGTCTCCTGGTTTTCCCACACTCCAAGCACGCCAGGCACGACGATTTTATGAGCAAACTATCATGTCTGATCCATTTTTATGTCCCTCTCCTACAAAGTGACATTTATAACACCAAAAGCACTAAAAATGGAAGTACAGTGAGATGGTTCAGTTTCTCCTAAACTGTCTGTGATTTTGGCACACATGCCCCTGTGTTGGCAGGATTCTAAAATGTCATGTCCACAGCCGGTCCCCTGGCCCCTGCCCAGGCGGCCCGGGACACCCCTCCGCAGGGAGCTTGGGCCCAGCAACCACGCTGGGCCCCACCTCATGGCCTGAGGCCTACACCCAGCTCGTCTGAGTAACAGGGACAGTTCAACATCGAGGTCAACTCACTCCCACAGAAAGCACCCCCAAAACAAGCCTTTGGCCCCGATGCCTCCCTCTCCCTGCCCCAGGGTGTCCGGAGAAGCACTACTGTGCACAAGAGGATGCCGTATCTGCCAGTGCTACTTCCTACCCTACACCTGGGCCTCAGCGTGTCTGAGCCGGGCTGTAGCTGAGCGCAGCTGACTCAGCCCTTTCTGAGGGAGACACAGTGAAGGACTGCTCAGGGCTCTAGCAGGGTCAGATGGAAATGGTTCCTTTTCGTGGAAGGGACTCAGAGTGCCTCTGTGTGTGGAGAAGCCGAAAAGCTAAAGGTGCTAGAATAAGAGAAATTTTACATTTTGTTTTCAAATACCACAGGTCAGCAAGCAAGGGATGGAGAGCTGTTAGAACATGAGGCCTCTCCACTCAGGTAAGACCCTTCTTCTTGGTGGTGGGGCGGGGGAGGGGTTGCGCAGGAGAAAACAGCTACAAGATGTGACCAAGACGCTGTAGAATTTCCCTCCTGCCCACCAAGCCAGCTGGGGGGAGCCTGGGGGACTGAGTGTGGAGGGTGCTGCCCAGGGGTGGGTGGGAAGGCCCGGGGCCATCAGAGAAGCAGCTCCACGGGCCTGGAGCACAGTCCCCTCCCCATGGTGAGGGCTCCACAGCAGTGCTCGATTCTGGATCTCTGGGCAGCACACCGCCTGAGAGCAGGGCTGCGTGCTGGCACCCCGCGTGCCCCATGGGCGAACAGACCTACCCCAGCGCAGTGCACCATGCACTTGGGTGCTCCGGTCGTGCCCGACGAGAACATGATGAAGAGAGGGTGGCTGAAGGGCAGCTGCTCAAACTCCAGCTGGGGCACTTGGTCCCCTTTCCCGGTGGCAAGAAAGTCATCCAGAAACATGCTGTGTGGGCAGAACACAAGGGGTCAAACTGGGCTCGCCCTCCCGGCCCCGACATAGCCCCTGCTGCCTCTGCCTGGCTGGACTCAAGCCTGGGCTCCGGAAATGGGCCGAGTGACAGCCACGGGGCGGGAGGTCTCTTCTACCAAACTCAGGCAGGCTGAGGGGAAGCAGAGTGAAAGTTTCAAGTTGCTTTAACAGTGCCACGGCCAGGGCAGGGCTGTCCCTTCCTGCAGCGCTTCAGGAAATAAACACTGGTGGGGGCTCTGAGAGCCACCACGGTGCTGCTGGCACTCCCCCGCTGCGTGAACTGAGACCAGGCTGTGATGTGCTCAGGTTGCCAGGGTTCCCAGGAGATAAGTCCCAACCCCTGGGCCCGCACATCCCGACACAGGTGCTCCTGGGGACCCAACCCACTCCTGCCTGCAGCTGTCACCGTCTGTCACCGTCACTGAGAGCTGATGAAAGCATTCTGCTCACAGCCAGACTCTGAGGAGCGGACTGTTATCAGCCCGTTTTATAGAGGGGCAAACCGAGGCACAGAGAAGCTGATCACCTGCACCAGGCCACGCAGCGACACCTGAACCTGAGTGGTCTGGCTCGAGACCATGGCCCCCAGACAACCATCCCTCCACCTGCAGCACCCTTTGGCCGCTGTGACCCTGGCACCCACAGCTGTCCCCAAGCCCTGCTCATCTCTCCAGGTCAGCCCAAGAGCCACCTCTCCCAGACCCTATGAATAAGCAATGACACTCCCTTCTCTCAACTCCCTGGAACTCCCTGAGGCCCCACAACGAGCCGCCTGTGCCCCTGGGCTCAGGGTGTCCGGCTGGCTCACCTCAGTGCCCCCAGCACCCTGCACCTACAGCTCAGCGGGCGTCTGCTTGAATAAAGGCCTCTGCGGCCTCCCCCCACCCACCGCGGATACAGGACTCCTGCTAGTCTGCGCAGCCACCTCCCACGCGGCCTCGAGGGGCTGCTCCTGCAGATCAAAGTGCTCACAGCTCTACTTGCTCAAGGTGCTCACGGCAGGTGGTGTAGCAGCTTGTAAGTGTCAGAAAAGTGAAGGAAGGTACTATCCGCAATGAGAACGAAAAAAGGCTCTAAAAGGAAAATACGTGTGTGTGTGCGCATGTGTTTGGCACACAAACATATACATGTGTGTGTGTGCATGTGTGCACATGTGTGTGTGCATATGCATACTTGTTACTTTGCTTCAGAACTGTTTTGGTTAATCCCGAGAGTGGGGCCTGGCGCCCCCACCGGAAAAGGATGCAGACAGCAAGAGAGGATTCCTGGGGCCGTCTCAGTTCTGACACTGACCCGTTCTGTGGCCTCGGGGGGGCTCAGTCTGGGGCCTCAGACTCTCTTCTACCAAACGCCAGTCCGAAGTACAACCGCCCACACCTCTGCAATGCTACCACAGCAAGTGGGAGAAGCCCCAGAATCGACTGCCGGCTGGCCCTGCAGTAGCCCCCCCCCCCCCCCCCCCCCCCACGGCCTACAATCAGCACGTGGCTGACTTACCTGTTTGGGATCTTTGAGATGTCTATCTTCTCTCTGGAGGTGATGTAAGGGATTACCACCACTTTTTTCAAGTCTGGTAGCCCTGGGGGAGAGAACCAGAGAAAATGCACATTACAGCCTCGAGGCGCCCGAGCTATGCAGGGGTATGTCCCTTTGTTCTGTGTGCTTTCACGGCTTGCAGCTTGCACAGGCCTGACGTTGCCAGGCCAGCTGGGACCAGGCAGCCACACACCTCTCACCACCTGATGCAGCTTGTCCAGGTGGGTGTGCTCCTTGCCGTTGTACACCACGGCCTCCACGGAGAAGATGAGCTTCGGCTGGATTTGGGAAAACCGGTCCAGGACACCCTGGGAGCGGAGGGAGACATTCGTCATGGGTCATCCAAAAGGCACCTCCACCACAGCCATGGGCCCACTGCCCTGTTCCTGTGTCCCCATCACCTGGTGGCCAATAAACACAGTCAAGAAAAGCATGACATGCGCCCAAGGTGATTGTCACTTCAAGGAAAGAGTTAGCATGAAGTGCAAAGGCCTTACAGACACCAGAAGGGCAAACCCAAGTCTCCCAAAGGGGAAAGTTCAGGACAGCCACACGAGCAGAGCTCATGAGTTCCACCCCCCACGCCCCTACCCAAGCCGTCAGGGGGGCTGCACCCCAGGGCAACACAGCCCAATCGCCCCCCTCTAGAGGGCCCCCAACTCACATTCACGCCAAAGTCGGGTGATGTGGAGCTCCAGATGGCGCCGATGCTCGACACAGCCAGCATGGCCTCCACAGCGTGCTCACCATTGGGCAGGTAACCTGCAGGGGACACAGGGGAAGAGCTTGGGCTCAGGGTGCGGCAGGTACAGCAGACTCCCTAAGGGCATCCCCCACGAGCCAAGCAGGAGTGGGGACAGGGGACAGGGGCCAGCCCCACTCTCACCAGCCCGCCTCCCCAGCAGCCGTGACACCTCCCACTTGGATGGCTGACCAATGCTCCCCACAACCACTCTCCATAATTGAACCCAAGGGCCCCACAGCCCTACAGGGTGCTGCCCCACCCCCTCTTCCTCCACGTCCCGCCATACAGGTTTCAGTCATGGCAGCCTTCCTCTGCTTCTGCTGTTGCCCCAGGCCCCCTGCCTTGGCTGCGTGTCACCTCAACACTTCCTGCTCGGGGCACGCTCACCCCTCAGCTCCTAAATCAAAGGGAACTTCCTCAAGGAAGCCTTCTCTGTGACCCCCTCCCCAAACTCAGGTGCCCAGGATAGTCACCCACAGAGCATATTGTATTCCTCCCTTACCAAGCTCACCACAGTGATCCCCCACCTATGATAATCACGATGTGCTGGTTAGCACCTGGTTCTCAGGTGAGGACAGAGGTCTCATCTGTCCTACCCTCTGCTCTACCATGCCCCGCCTATCCAGGTCCTTGCATATTGGCCTGCTGGCTGGCTGGCTGGCAGATGGATGAATGGACAGATGGACAGGTGGACAAACTGATGGGGAGACAGTGGGATAAATGGATGAATGGATGGATGAAGGATGGATGGATGATGGATGGAAGGATGGATGGATGATGGATGGAAGGATGGATGGATGATGGAGAGGAAGGAGAGGGGAATGAAGAACACGAGCAGGACAGCAAGGACATACATAGGTCTATAAGGGGCAGAGGAGGGGCTCAAGCCTCTGGCGAGTCAAGAGGCTGGGCTTTTGACGATAGAGACAGAGAACCTCTATGGCCAGAGAGACTACGATCAATCAAACCGATCGTCCTAAACATCCAGGGGAAAGGCTTTGTGCACAAGGCATCAGGGGGCAGAAGGGCCAGGGCTAAAGGCCTCCCCTGAGCAGGGCTCCCCAGCTGGCCTCCAGCCCTGAGAACCCCTCACCCCTCCTTCTGCTGCTCTGAACCCCACCTGACCAAGGCAAGGGTGCTTCCTTCCCTCGGGGCCACACTGCCTCTGCCCTGCCCTGCCCAGTCACAGCGTCCGTGGGGCAGGGCTCCCCCAGCATCTGGCAAGCGGGTGGCACCGGATGTTTGCTTTGGAGGCAAGGACAAACCAACACTTCTCAATGGTGCACCACCCAGGGACGCTGCCTGGCCCAGCTGGCTGGGTGGGGACTGACCAACAGCCAGGAGGCGATATAGGAAACTGAGCCAGGAACAGCTCTAACTCCGTCAGTGACGCCCGGCAAGCATCTCCCCACTCACTCCTCTCCGCAACCACTCCCTCGTGTCCTCCCCTGGGGAACACCCTGTCTGGTCCTCCAACCATGGCCAGAGCAAGCCGGGGTGCCAGCCACGGTGGTCAGAAGGGGCAGGCCACCAGGCACCAGCCTGGCTTTGAAGAATCCAGGACACCGAAGCCTTTGGGGTCCCCCAAAGCGAGCACGGCCAAGGGGGCTCCACAGTCTTCCCCAACACACCTGCCCTTGGCGCTCCTTCCCTCAGAACGTGGGCTTCGAGGGAGGCATTTGAAAATGAGAATCAGAGGGAAAAAAAAAAAGCTGGAGAAGCTTTTAAACCCCCTTTCTAGATCTTGTAAGGGTGCAGGTTACACTGCACCCAAGATGCTGAGGCCTCAACCACAGCAATGCCACTCTGACCGCTGGCCAGCTCCCATCCAGTCACCCCATAAATATCTGTTATACACCTGCTACATGCCAGGCACTCGGTGCAGGCTGAGACGTGGCAGTGACGAGACAACACAGCCCCTGGTCCTGGAGGGCAGACACACACACAGAACCCTGTGCCTTCAGGTGGGCGATAAAGAGGCCAAGAAAAGCAAGGCTGAGTGCAAGGGGAGAGCGGTGCTCGGTTTCCCCACGGGGCTCTCCAGGGGTGGCCTCTGAGCAGGAACCATCCGAGCAGAGACCTCGATGACCCAGGGTGAGGCCACAGGTATGCAATGCTCCATCGAGGGCTGAGACAGGGCAACTTGGTGTGGCCCCCCCCTATCTGATTATCCTTTCCAGTCAGCTCGCTCCCTGACGCAGGCTCACCCAGGGCCCAGCCACCGCCTCACTACCTGTCAGGTGACTACCTGTGGGACGCCCCCAGCGAAGCAAACAGCACATTACCTTAACTGTCCTGTAACCGGGCCCACTGGGCTCTCTCCCACCTCCAGAAACCTTGCTGAATCGCAAATGCTCAAAAGAAACTGCACACAGTTGGTCTCCTGCTGAGATCTTTGGCTTCAGAACAAAATCTGATTTCTGATCCTGGGAACTTACCTCCAACCTCAGCAGCTCAGCAAAACGCACTCAGAACCTCAGCCCCACCCTGGCCTAGAAACAGTCACTGGAAGCTGACTGTCACTGTCACCGGCCCCACTTTGGGCATCAGGGGAGGGCCAGGGCTGAGAAGCCAGCAGAACTTCTCTGCCCAAAAAAGATGCTCAACAAGCGGCCACTCTGGCCACTCCGGCCTCTCCGCTGTCCCAGGAACAGATGAATAAACTCAGGGCTCAGGCCCTGACATGGGTTGCATGGCCCCAGGGCACACGGGTGTTCTCAGAGGCTGCTAAAGAGGCCACACTTTCAGCCGTCTGCCTTCCTTGTCTACTCCTGCTATGTGTGCGCCACTGAATGTAATGACGTGACTCCAGCCTTACTCCAAAGTTGCCCCAACCTCCCAAGCCATTCCCTCCGCTTCAGTCTCTCCCTGCAAATTGTGACAAATGCCCGAAGTACTTACCAACCACACGGTCTCCTACTTTCACACCCATTTTCCTCATTGCTGCTGCAAACAGAGCCACTTTTTGCCGCAACTCTTCAAAAGTCACCTTCCCAATTTCCTCTTTGCCTTCCCCTGGAAGAGAGCAAGGACGGATCAGTTCGTGTGCGGACCCCCCCGCCCCCCGAAACAAAGGCTTGTTCAAACACAGACACCACGGGTGGAGACTCGCCTCTCTACCTGCAGGGTGGGAGCGCATGCTGGGAACGTGGCCCAGACAAGGGTGGGGGCAGTGGGGAGGGTGCAGAAGGGGGCACGGTGCGCATGGCCCTGGGGAAAGGAAGGCTGGGCGACAATCAGCCCATGAAACCCACTCACAGAATCGGCTGTTTGAAGACTTTTTTACTGGTGGGAATGTTTTTATTCACTGGAGCGTCCTTTGATTTTGGTTATGGCTTGGGTTTTTTTTAGATTTTTCATGTTGAATTAACAACAGGAAGTTGCAAAGGCAGAACAGAGGGGTCCTGTGAGCCCTTCACCCCACTTCCCCACCGGTCGCGGCTTCCGTAGTAACTCTCGTACGGCGTCAAAGCGGGACGCTGACGTACGTGCGTCGGCGTCAAAGCGGGACGCTGACGTGCTGACGTGCTGACGTGCTGACGTGCGTGCGTGCGTGCGTGCGTGCGTGCCGCTCCCCTCGCCACCGCGCCCCTCCTGCGGCCACCCGGCGCACTCGCGCCCCTGCAGCAGCCGCGCTGGCGCTGTCTCCAGAAACCCACTCCGAAGTGCCCCCCGGTGCGCCGTACAGTCGGGGCCTCGGGACGCGGGCTTCTCCCACTCCGCGCAGCGCCCTTAGGACTCACCCGGGCTGCTGCCTGCATCGGTTATTTGTTCCTTTCTGTGCCGAGTGGCATGCCACCTCAGCACTGGTTTCCCAGTACTTTGTTTCAGAGTATAAAGGCAGTGCAAGCTCATGGTAGAAAACTTTCACATTGTAAAAAAAAAAAAGTGTGAGAAAATAAAATGATCAACCTCACTAGCCTCGAAGAAACGCACGTGAAATCGAAGAGACACTCTTGAATAATTCTCACCCAGCAGAGTGGTAAGAACCGGAAGACAGGGTGGCAGGCGGCCTCTACGGTAGCCCCCCGCATTCCTACTCCTGCGGGGCTCCTGAGACACTCAACGAGCCTGACCTGTCTAACCACGGAACGTTACAGAAAAGACAGAGACTTCTACTGCAGTTCCCAGCTGGCTCACTCGGGGGGACCAACTGCCATGTCACGAGGCCACTCAAGCAGCCCCTGGAGAGGCCACGAGGTGACAAGCGGAAGTCTCCTGCCAACAGCCATGGGAGCGAGCCAGCTGGGACGTGCATTCGCGCGTTCAAGCCCCAGCCCTGCCCTCGCTGCAGCCTCAGGAGACCCCCATGGCAGGCCAGCCGGCCAAGCGGCGTCTGAGTGCAGCCTGCAGAAATCGAGATGATGTGCACTTGCTGGTTCAAGCCAGGGTTTCCTGGCGATTTGTCACCGGTGACAGAAAGCTAACACAGCAAAGACCCCATGCTGGGAAGGTGCAGGAAAGTCACCGGATGCACTTTCCACAGGAGAGATATTTGTGGTTTGCCCGTGATCTTTGATGCAAATATTTTATTCCTGGTGCCTAACTGCTCTTCCATCCTACAAAAGGAAGCATCTTTTCCAAAGTGAATACACATGCCAACTCCCCAGGGTTTTCACGCCTCACTGGGTGGTCACCTTTCCCCGAGTCCCACCTCACAAAGTACTCAGTAACCTGAAAGCCACTGTCCGAAGACACAGGTGCTGAGCAGGCAGCCACGCTGAGGGCGACGCACTGCAGGCACACTGCTCCTGGGCGGTTCCAAGGCCACGGGGCACAGGCTCATTTCAGTGCCACCTCCTGTCCCACCAGAGTTTTCGCAGGAGGGGTATGCCCAGCTGGGAGGGGCTGCCTGAGCCAGGGCGGAAGCGGGAACACCGGCACACAACCGGGGCATTAGGGCCCAATCAGAGAAACACAGAAAATGCGACAGGCATGTTCCGGTCCCCAACCAACAATCAGCCAGTGTAGGACCCTGCTCAAGAAAGGCACCCATGTGTAATCTCAGTTTGATCCCTGGCTTGAGGGGACCTGGTCCCACTGCAAATATGAGGACGGCAGGAGCTAGTCACAAGAAGAGGCTCCACTATTTAAAAGGGAGGGCTCGGCCGGGTGGTGAGAAGAGCGGGCATGGGGGGAGAGGCGGGACACAGATGCAGCTGACCCCGTCACCACACTGCCTGGCTAGCGAGTGGGTGTGTTGCTGTTTTTAGGTGTATTTTATGTTTGTTTTGCTTGTTCAAGAAGATTCACGTGTGACCTTCCCCTGTCCCCAGGGGCAGAGGGGCACCAGGCCCCCTGCAGGGCCTGAGGCAATGCATGGAAGTACACCCACATGTACAGGGGCCAGAAGGGAAGAGAAGAGGGGGTCCAGGCATTGGAGCTCTTCAGGGTCACAGAAGTGTCTGGTGGCTCCGTGTGCCAGTGAGTTTCGCGAAAGTATCACTTCACCATGGGGGGAGGTGAGGGAGGCTAGTCCTTCGTGGGCACACAGCTGTAGTGTGGCAGGATGAAAAGCTTCTAGAGATCTCTCACATAGCAGTGTGAGTGCACCTAATACTACCAAGCTGTGCTTGAAAATGGCTGAGAAAATCTAACGTGACACGTTTTTTACCATAATCAAAAAGAGCGAGAGGTGCCTAGATGCTGCCGGAAAGTCACCTGCAGTTTTTGAACACTGGGCGGGGGCGGGGGAGGGGGGGACGACACACACACAGCCCGGAGACCCGAGAGAGGAGAGTGGGAGGTCGGCATGGCCACCAGAACTCACTTGCAACATAGAGAGCAGCCTTGTCGTTCTCTTTGTGCCGCAGGAGGTTTTCCGCGTAGCTCAGACGACTGCCTCTGAACCACTCGGGGACGTCAGCAACCCCTTTGGATGCATCCACCACCTAGAGAGTGACAGCAAGCCAAGACATAGCCACATGTGAGATGGACAAGGTGAGGAAGTAACAGGGGCCCCAATGACCAGGAAGCCCTATGCGTCCTTCACGCATTTTACAGACTGAACCCCGAACTGGCCTAAACAGACAACAACGCCCTCTGGGCCAGCCAGACGGCACTGCGCACCTGACAGCTAGGAGGGTAGGGCGTAAGCATTCACACCACAAAAACAGGAAAGTCTCAACGATGTGAGATAAGGGATGCATTAATTCCACAACATGCATGCATATCAAATCATCCCATTATGCACTTGCAATATATACAACTGTACCTGTCCATCATTCCTCAATAAAGTTTTAAAAATGAATGCCAAGGGGAAACACCATCCCCACTAATTTATTTTTCAACAAATACTTATTAAGCACCTAATTTAGGAGAGATGATGAGGACAGAAAGTAAATAAGGCAGCCCTGGCTGGCGTGGCTCAGTGGATTGAGCACAGGCCTGCAAACCAAAAGGTCGCTGGTTCAGTTCCCAGTCAGGGCACATGCCTGGGTTGCAGGCCTGATCTCCAGTAGGGGGCGTGCAAGAGGCAACCACACACTGCTGTTTCTCTCCCTCTCTTCCCTTCTGAAAATAAATAAATAAAACCTTTTTAAAAAAACAAACAACGAATTACACTTTGAATAACAGGCCTTCCTTTTCTCAGTTATTTTAAACTAATCATGGCACAAGGACTTGAAAAACAACCTCTAAAACCCAGGTTAAAATAATGAAACTACTGATAGTTTAAAAAGCCAGTAACATGAACGCCCTCACTGTAACGTCGTTGAACTGCACACTTTAAAGTGGCTAAGGTGACAAATTTTATGTTTTGTGTATTTTATCGCCATTTTACAACTTTTTAATAAAATAAACATAAAAGGATGCCCAACTGCTTAGGGCGGTCAAGCTCCCGGACACACATCGGAGGGCCCGGAGCCGGCGTGGGGTCCGTGACCCCAGCACGATTCTCGGCCAGCACTCTGGAGCGCTGACCCCGCAATGAGGTTTTAGAGGAAGACATGACGTGGCATCCGCAAACATTAACGCTTCACTTCGGAACACAAGCAGGAAAGAGGTAACACGGAACAAGATCCCCACTTACCTCATCGTACATGCGCGAAAAGACAATCCCACTGAATTTCCAGAATTCTGCCCAGAAGTCTGAGTACGACTCAACCGACCATTGGTAGAGGTCATGGTAATTTTCTAGAAACAAAAAGAAAGGCGCAGAGCTCAGTAAGTCTCAGAGGGACAGTCCCAGAGGCCCAGCAGTCAGACGGACACCCCTGAGGCATCATGGGTGCATCTGGGTGGCTCACAGGCACCTGCTGAGGAGCGTCAGGGTGAGGGGCCCCAGTCTTAGTGAAGCCAGCCCCCCACCGCCCGTCCCCACAAGGAGCAAAAGCCATGAGGCAGCGACCTCGTGTCTTGACCCGCGTGCCTAAGAACAGGACCCGGGAGCCGCGGGGCCTGGCTCCACCCTGGCTTGGCCATTTATGAGCCATGTGATCTCAGGCAAGCTGCTTCAGCCCGCACTGTACCTCAGTTTCCCCATCTGTCAAACGAGGGTGATAAATAGCACGCCTCTTCGCAGGGCTATTGGGAAGCTTCAGTGCATACAAGGCCAAGAACGGGCCCTGGATGGGGTCAGACTGTGCCAAGGGTTTGCCACCCCTGCACCAGACAGACTCAGGACACCCCGAAGTTCAAAACCAGAAGCTCACTGAGGCCCTCTCACTCCAGCACAGTGTGGGGAGGAGAGGGGGAATTATCTATTTATTTTGATTTTTTAGTAAACAATCCAGTCACATGAATATTCAAGATTACAGAAGTATGGAAGGCCACATGGTAAACGTAACTTTGGTGGCCCAGACATCCCCAGTCGCAGAGATCTGTCCCCCGAAGAGCTCCTGCGTGAGTAAACACATCACCCCCCGCCCCCGCCCCCCGACTCTGTGCACGGTGTGTGCGGCCTCTTCACACAAGGCTGTGCCCCTTCGACCTGAGGAAAGCTGCCCCCTCGGGCCTTGTCCGTCTCAGCAGGACAGGCTTTTCCAGGCTGGTGCCTCTGGTACATGGTAACAGCGGGAGGACAGCCAACAGGCTGTCCGGAGCCTCATCCAATGGCTGAGCCAGACCATGTCACTGTCCTCGGCCGACCGCAGATCGACCCATCCTCACTGTCCCCAACCCTGGGAGCAGGGGGCGCACACAGAGGAATAGACACAAGGATCCCAGCCCTCTGGCACTGTCACGTCTCACTGCACTGCAGTAATTATCCCTAGTCATGCTGGATGCGGGAGCAGACCCTGGGAGGGAGCCCAGAGAAAGAGAGCTGGGCGAGCGAGGCTGCCACCGGGGTGAGCAGGATCAACCCAGAAGTCGCACGGCTGAGCTCAGAGGACAGCGTCTTCAGGACTCGGAGCTCAAGCAGGAAAGGGAAAACCTGGCTCACAGAAGTGACGGCTGCACGTCCTCCGAGCCCACGAGAGCACTTTACCCAGCCTCTGCCCACCCACTCCGCCCCGGGGCCACAGAGAGGGTCAACCCCACACGCAGGGAAAACACCAGGGATGGCACATCTGCCAAGCTAGGGGCAGTCCTGACTCTAGACATCATGCCTGGGGACCTTAGGCAGGCCATTTGCTCCTCTGGGACTCAGCTTCCCTCACGCATCACCTTAAAATCGGCTGGATAAGTCCATGGATCCTTCTACGATCATGCAGGCTCAACCCTGCGCGTCAGGGCCAGGCTGGGTGACCTGCATTCGCATGTCAGCGCTGCCACTTACTAGACAGTGACCTTGGGCTAGGGCTGCGCCTCCCTGAGCCTCAGCACTCCCTTCTGTAGGATGGGGTGACAGCGACTCCTCTGAAGGACCGTGGCCAGGACGAGCAGAGCTCATGGCCAGGAGACCGCAGGCTCTGAGCTGGACTGCCTGGGCTGAGACCCTGCCCCTCCGACTGGGGGGCCTCCCATGAGTCAGTCAGTGACCGTCTCTGGGCCTCAGCCCCCCTCCATGAGAGGAGGGTAATGGTGCTCACACGGGACCACCGTGAGGGCTGAAGGAGTCACACTGCGCACATCACTGAGGGCGGTGCTTGGCAGAGCCCCCACCGTCAGCCATTATCATCGCTCCCGGTCACCTTGCAGAAGCGGGGCACGCGATGGGCTATGTGATCGTGTATGAAAAGCTAAGACCGGGAGACGGCGTGTGGAGTGCGTGGAAGTGCCAGGTTCTCGGTCCAGAAGGAGGAGGGCCCGGCTTGGGTGGCTCTGGGAGAGGGGGCCTCCCCATGCTCCTCCCTCTCCCAGTCTTTCTGTGTTTTGTTTTTTTTAAATCACCTTGGTCCTCAGAAATGAAAGAGCTCCAGCACCAGCAACCCCTCCTAAGTGACACAAGAGAGGGACCAGAGGCTGGAAATCCAGGCCCCCGGCAACAATCTCAAAAGGCCTGTGACACCATCAGCATGCCCATCCGGGGGACACAATTAGCACAGGGACCTGAGGGGGCAGCGGAGCAGTGGGGGGACTCTGTGGGGGCTGTTTCCCCAGTGACAACTCGGCCAAGTCGTTGAATACGATTCCTTGGGCTTCTGCTCACAGCCCTGCCTCCACTCAGAGGCTGCTACTCAGGAGCCCAGAGGGCCAAACACAGCACACTTGGGGCCCCGTTCCCGCATGTCCATAAAGAGCCTGAACTCACTGCCAACGTGAAAATCACAGCTCACAAAGGAAATTCGGGGTTTCTGGCCCTTAACCCCCATGTGGGAGGCAGCCTAATACAGTAGCCGAGAGCCCTGGTTCGGGAAACGGGCTACAGCTCCCACACTCACAGCTGCGAGACCTCAACCGAGACTGAGCTCCATTTCCTCCCCTGGGGAACAGCATAAAACCAGCGCAGCCTGGCCAGTTACTGAGGACTGGGTTAGTTAACATGCAAAGTGCCCGCAAGGGACCAGGCGCACAGAACATGCTCAACTAATAGGAGCTATCCTGAATACCTGTCACCTGTCCAGGCCCTGCAGGCATCTGAGTTTGCAAGCCCTGCTTTCCTTCCACCCCTTACTCCTCTCCACCCCCTCGAATCTCAGCTCCAGACTCAGTGGGCCTTGCGAAGCAGCACTCGGAGAGACCCGGGGCACGGGGAGGTGCCAGAGGGTGACCAGCGCTGCCCCTACAGCTGGCACCCAGCAGCGTGGCTATTTGCGTGTGCTTTCTCCCCACAGTTACCCTCAAGCTGTTTGAGAATGGGGACACAGCCTCCCACTGGCTGGCACTACCCCAGCTGCTGGCCGGCCCACAGCTGGTGGTGTACAGAAAGGCATGTGGCGCAGTCCTTCAAAGAGCACGTGCTCCAAAGTGGTGTCGCTCCCCTAATCAGAGGGTGGCACATGCAGCATGTCCCCTGGGGTCTTGACAAAGCCTCCCATCCCGTGCACACACGCTGGCCACTCCTGCACAGGTCTGCCTGGGCGTGCGGGGGGTCCCAGGTGAGCTCTGCTAGGAGCAGTGGCCAGAAATGACCAACCAACAGCCCTGGTGGCAGAAGAGAGATTCTGTAACTCCACCAAAGGTCTGCCCCTCCTGAATTTCAGGGGTAGAGATGTCACGCCAACCTTGGTCTGAAAAGACAGGCTGGTGGAGAGGCAGCCAGGCTGGGGACCCTACCCCGCCAGCCACCCTCGGAGCAGGAGCCAGGCTGAGGCGACCCAGGAGGCCGTGTGCCGCACTCCCTCTGCGAGTCTGGTCAACCGCAGGGCTCAGCACTGCACACTTGCGACATACAGCCACTGTTGGGGCACAGAGGGACGAGTTCAGGGGTGCTGGCTTCAAGCGATAAGAACTATCACAAAGAAGTGAAAATGTGAGGCAAGACACAAGTCCAAATCACACGCACTTGGAGCACAGAGGAAAGAAGAAACTGGGCAAAGAAGAGACAGCCTCCGGGCTAGGTCTCAAAGCAAAGCCCCAACCTCCAGGGCCAGGCCTGTGGGAAAAAAGCCAAAGAGGAGAAAAAGCCAAAACCAAGCTCTAAATGCCCCCCACACCTAGGAAGGAGCCCCGCCTGGCCCGGCTGAGGGCTGTCACGTGGGCACACAGACCCAGTATCACAGGTGGTTGGCTTTTCCAAAGAAGTTGGAAATCTGGCTTTTCCTACGTACTCCTCCCAGCATGGGAGCCACCTGGACTAAGTCTGCAGGTCCAGTGTGGCCCACGAGCCACCAGGCCACCTCCTGCAACTTCACGCCCACCCTGTGACACAGATGGCCCCTTTTACAGATGAGGAAACAGAGGCGTGGTGCGATCCAGAGACTTGCACCTGCTCACAGCTAGCAAGTGGTAGAGCCAGTTCAAACCCAGGTGATCAAATTACAGCTTGGTGTCACCCGTCTGATAGGGCTGCCTGTAAGTGAAATGATTTCGTAAAGTTCTCAGCTACTGCCTGAAAGGCCCCCTGAGTAACAAGACCCATTTGTCTCTAGCTACTCAGTCTCTGGTGAGCAGGCGGGAGGGAGAGGCATGGGGCCGCAGGAGCCGAGGGAAGGGGCTGGGTGGAAGCTGCCAGCTGTACCGTTCACAATTCGTGGTCAACAAGGAGCCGTTAAGAGCCTGGGAGCCAAGGAGTGACAGAGTCAGACCTGTGCTTCCAGCCTGCTCTGGCAAGGCAAGCACAGTGTACTGAAGGAGGGAGGGAAGGCAGGAAGCAGGAAGACCAACCAGTGTTCCGGGAAGAGAAAACGGGGCCCCAGGAGAGGTGCTGGTGCCAGGGTGGAGGGGGAATGGAGAAAGCCAGTGCAGCTGGGGCGAACACCCTGTGCAAGCCAGGTGACAGGTCACCACTTCTGTGAGGCTGACTGAGGAAAGAGATGCCACCAACAGAATCACAGAAGTTGCTGCAGGCAGCTGAGGGGACGACAGGGGAGGAAAAGCCACTACGAGTTGAAAACCAGGGAAGCGAGAGGTCCAGCAGGTAGGGGGACAAGCCAGCAAGAGCTGGAGGTAAGCACATGCAAGTACCTCTCAGAAACAGGGGCCCTTCTCTGCCTCGCCCATACCCAGCCTGGTGGCTCCTGGGCCGAGTGGTGGCTGGAAGGAGGGCCCTCCAGGTGTGCCTGGGGCTGGGAGGGCGAGCATGAGGAAAGGGCAACCCCAAAGGCAGGCTGTCACCTGACCATCCTTCTCCCTGATGCCCTGAAATAACACGCTGGCCTTCTAGAAGGGTCAGCCCAGGGAGCAGGGGAGGGCTCTTAACAAGAAACAACTGGAAGTGCGACCCCTACAAACTGGGGGGGGGGGGGGGGGGGGGGGGGGGGGGGGCTGCAAGGCAGAAAGGCCCGTGTCTGGGAGGAAGCCCCGGGCTGGAGTGCAAGACCCCAGGGAGAACCTCACCTCACAAGGAGGTCCCCCCGCCCCAAAAGAGGACGCCCATGAGCAGGGAGATGCTACAGTCAGAAGCAGCACCCTGAAGGCGGGGCAGTGATGCCCCGCACAGGCAAGGGGACAAACCCCCACGGTCCGAGGCGCCCCACCCTCTGGAGAGGGACGCAAGTCCAGCGGCTCCTCCAACCCCAGTAGAGGGAAACATCGGGAGGCCCTTCCAACAAATAGGAGGGGCCGCGAGAGCAACGTCCAGGAAAAGGGGGCGCCAGGGGGGCCCTCGGATCCCGAGGCAGGTGGCCCGGGAGCCCCCTGGCAGCCACGCTCACTCACCGAGCGCCAGGCCGCAGGCAGCGCCCACAGCCGCCCGGAAGCGGTCCATCTGCGTGATCTTCTTGCTGTCCGGCTCCCACATCACCTGGCCCTCCAGGATCTCGTCCCGACCGGCCCGCGGCTCCTTGGACATGGCTGCGGCGGGGGCGCGACGACGACCGGGACGCGGCAACGGTCGGGGCGCGGCGAGAGCTGGGGTCGACGGCAGGTGGCTGCAGACGCCGCCGAGAGCGCAACTGAACGAGCCGCGGCCGCCCCCAGTAAGACACGCGGCGAGCCCCGCCCACCGAAAGCCCCCGCCCTCCGAAGTCCACGCCCGCGGACGTCTCCGCCCCTTCGAAAGCCGCTGCTCTCGCGTGTAACCCTCCGCGGGCGCAGCGCCCGGCAAAGGAGTGCAAGTCGCGGAGCGCAGCGCGGCCAGGGCTCGGACCTGCTCTCCCTCCGCGGTTGGGGCGGCGCAGGCGCATTGGGGCTTGAAGCAGCTCCGGAGGCCAGAGCCGCTGGTTCCATCAGGTGTCCCTTGATTCGCGATTTTTTTCTAACTACAGGTCTTGACTGAGCGCCTGTTGGGTACCAGGCACTGCCGGGGCTTTGAGGATTCAGCCGTGAACAAAGCAAAAGCCCTGCTATTCCAGCAGCAGTAAGGAGAGAGGGGCAGGTGTGGGAAGGGGGAGAGACAGACCATGTACAAATAAACACATCACATGGACGTCTCGTACACAGGAAAATGCTCACGGTGCCATACAGTGTACCAGTGAGCATCGTGATAGACATGGTAGAGTAATACGTAGAATACTGCTCGTATGGAAAGAAATAAAGCAGGGGGAAGGGTAGGTAATGTGGGAGGTTTCCATTTAAATAGAGGTGGCAAGGAAGATCCCATTGGAAAGGTGACTTCTGCCAATGACTTGGAGAAGATGACAGGGGTGAGCTGGCGCCCCCCCCCCCAACTCCCGCCAGGTGTGATGAGAATTGGAAGGTTTTGAGCAGAGTAGGAATGGGCTCTGACTGTAGCTGTTAGTGACCGCATTCCTACAGTATACCTTGGTGTCCCGTGCTAGGGCCCATCCCTGTATCCCTGTCGTAATTCATTCTCCCAGCGACACCACCAGCTTCCGCCGAAATACAGTATTTTGTAGTGTTGAAGTCTTATGAAGCCACCTTCCCCCTCCTCCCCTGAAACAATTTCCATCTCCCCGTCACCACAAATAAGCACAGATTGTTACTTAAAACAGGGTGCTCACTGTATAATCATGGTTTCCAGAATAGCCCCATCTGCTCACATCCGTGCCCTTTGTCTCTGAGTTAACACCTTTGTGAAGGTCCATCCCTTCAACTCGAGAACACAGGTGCCAGAGGAGCAGAGTCCTTGTCACACTGGTTCACCGCAAAGCTCTCAGAGCAGAAGCTTGAGCAACTTACCTGTGTGTGTGCGTTCGTTCTTTCATTCATTCATTCATTCATTCATTCATTCATAGCAATAGCTCATGCGAGCCTGCTGCGGACAAGGCTACTGGGAGTTCCTGTGTGTAAAGAATGAACCCAGCCCTCAGGGAGCACGGAAGTCTGGAGCCTGATCAGTGGGTTTGCCAATTCTCATGGAACCAGGGAGGGTTAGGTTTCCCATTCAACCAGGCCCAGGAGACCGACCCCAGGGAGAGAAGACGAGGTCAGTGAAGGAACTGGGTGCACTGTCACCACGCCTTGCACACAGCCCCAGACACACACGAGTCTGTGGAGGTGCTTTTCTGGACCCCACCTTGCTATCCCCCATCCTTCCTAACAAGATCAAAGTGGTGGGGGGTTGGGGGTGTGGAGAGGAGGAGATTCAAGAAAGTTCTTCCCACTGAAAATAGGAACAGAGCTGGAAGGGCCCTGCTTTTCCAAGAATGTCGTGTCACCCCCCTTGGTTAACTGCAATCCCCGGCTCGTGCTCGTCCTTGTTGCTTGTTTTTGGTAAAGGATTCAGATGGACACCCCGTGTCCACCACACTCCTGACCTGTGTGACCCCATCACACTGCAGGTGCTTCGGAACTTTTCAGAAAGAGGGTAGAAATTTGCCAGGCCAACGACACAGACCTTCTTGTCATCCCTTGGAATTTGCCCTGCTCGCCCCTCCATGGATAAGCCTGCCGGTGATGTTTCTTTCTCTTTCTCCCACTGGGGCGTGCGTCAAGTTACATTTTCCATGTTTCAAAGTCCTCACTGTTCAGCTGGCCATTAACCAATGCAGCAAACTCTGCGAACAGGTTGAGTCCTCTGGAGTATGTTGAAAGCTGTTTCATGGGTGAGGCCTGAGTGTTTGGAAAGAGCAAGGAGTTGCCCCAGAAAGGCCCACAGGGGTGGTCTGGAGAAGGCGCAGCAGCCCTAGAGGAGGGAGAAGCCGGGGTTACCGCAGGAGAGTTCACGTGCTTCTGACAGTGTGACTTCGTTTCCTTCGCAAAGCGTGCTGTTTCTTTGTGCACCAGAAACAGATGTCACAGTGCTGCCACGGCTGGGGAAAAAGGAATTTCTGTCTTTGGGAGAGGGCTGGAAGAGAAAATAGCCTGGTGAGTGTCCTGCCCCGCCTCCCCACTGGGAATTCCAGCATGCCACCTTCGGGGTGTCTCCTGGGAGGATGATGCCAACCCTAGGGATTGTATCTTCAATTGACTTCCAGAAAGTTTCATCATAGGCTTATATGGCCAATTTTTTAATTGAGCATTTGATAACAAAATGAGATGAGGCTTTGTTGTCATTGGAATGAATATGCCCCAATGTGATTAAATAAAATACATTTTATTCATCTTACTGACTAATGCACACCTCCTCGGAAAGAAACTGCATTTTAAAATGTATTCTTCAATGTTCCTTAATATATCTGGGAAAATTTTAAAGTATTGGAAAACCCTACATTTTTAGTTACAAGAATCAGTGTCAGTAAATGCTCTGCTTTGGTCCAAATTAGAACATTTCAACCCAAGCCAAACTTTCCGCTTGGGAGAAATGTCCAAGCCAGAGAAAGATGAGCAAATGGCGGGTAGTTATTAAAGGAGGCTTTGGGGTCAGGTTGCTGATTACATCTGGGGCAAGGGCGACGGTACAGAACGGGAGTGAGTTCTGAGTCAGCCTCTGCTGCCCTTAAGGGGTGAAGGACAATGAGCACACACATCATTCCCCTGGTAAGGGCCGAGGACGCATGAGGCTGAGGATCTGTAAATTGAGTGCATTAAAAGCATCTGGACGCTCACATCCCTTGGAAATTCTTTGTGTACCCTCAGGGATCAATATGCCCCAATTTAAAGGCCCACCAGTCTAAGCCAATCACAGCGCTCCTTTTTCTCCTTTGCCAGTGATTGGTCCGGGGTCCTCGTGAGACCGAATTCTAGCCATTGAGACAGAAGGAGAGTGTAATGGAGTAGGGAGCTCTGGACCGGTTTTCCTCCGATGAGCCAGGTCCTTTTGCAGGGAGCTGCGACAGACATTCGTGACCCCAAGAAACAACGCTACAGAAAGCCCATAAACAGAGCGCATCAGGGTAGAAGGGGGAAAAGCCTGGCCCCTCTGCTGAGCCACCAGCACAAGCCCCTGACTGGCCCTGGGCTTCTAGCTGAAGGAACAGTGACTGCCATCCTGGCTTAAGCCGCTGGCTGTTGAACTGTCATAACTGCTGCCAAAGACACTGTAACTGAAGCAATCACCAAAGGCCATTTTTCTCGTGCTTCCCCCATGGGATTCTCTTCCTTTTAGTCCACCCATCGCCCTCACAGGGTGGCCTCGACCCCCTGCTCTGAGATGAAAGGCTCTTGGTAATAACTAGGGAAAGTCAGACCCCCAGCCAGGACCCCTGAATCAGCTTCTGTGTCTTGGGTTCCGCAGGCCAGGGAGGGCAAGAACTGAAGACTCTCCACCCACATGAGGTGAGGCACCCAGCCCAGGGCTCATTTCTGGGAAGAACCTTCCAGACAAAGGCCTAGCAGGTGCCAAGGTCCTGAGGCGTACCGGCACAGCCAAATGGTACCAGCCATATGGGGCCTTGGGAGGCCACAGGTAAAGACTTTACATTTTATTCAAGGTGTAATTACAAGCCATTTGGAAAGTTTTGAGTGGGATGTGATGTGACTTAGATTTCAAAAGGATGGGGTTGGGGTGGGTGGGGCACAATCAGAGGACCTGTTAGGGGTTTTTTGCAACAGTCCCCATGGGGTGTCACAGTGGTGAGGACTGGGGTGGACAGGTGGGGATGATGAGCAGAGAGGTAAATAATGGGCGGATGGAGGCATAGATCTTTAAATATCTAGGTATACACAGAGATACTTTGGAAAGCAGAACCAAGAGGATATGCTGCTGGGTTAGATAAGCAGCCTTGGAGCCCAGGCGGGAGAAGAACAAATTCTAGCACAAAATCGATTTTCTCCAGGTCATAACTGAAGAAGCAATGAAATGGGACTACAGGAAAGGGAGAAGACCAGAACGGGCAAGAAGCTGGCTGCCATGTGCACAACAGGCTCTCCAGGCCCATCCAGAGGGAGAGGAGGGTATGATTCCAATCAGACACCCAGCCAACTTCCCTGAGGGTATCAGGCCAAAGGGTGTTTGAGGATTTCTTTTCCTGGTCCTCATACAGTGGTTGCCACAACCCTCCCCATCCACCCACAGGCCTATGGTGATGGGGTGCCTGCCAGTCACCAAGGGCCAGAAGTGCCTGGAGTGATGTTTCAGAGTCCAATCTCCCCACCTCCTCTCCAGCCCTGAGGACGAAGCTGAGGAGAGAGTTCGGCCATCTAACCCAGCATCTTCCACAGAAGGAGGGACAGGTAAATGGTGGGGAGTCGCCCGGCGGATATCGCTATGCGGCAGTGGAAAGGGCGCTCCAAAGATGAGCCAGCATGACCATGGGTCTCAAAACTGTGATGCTGGGCGAAAGCGAACCCCAGGCCACAGGCACAGCCCAAGAGTCTGCTTCCTTTCACAGCAAGGTCAGAAGTGGGCAAAAACCAAGATCTCTGCTTTAGGGACACACGCATGTTAGAAAAACAGAGAAAAGCAAAAAAAGAAAATACTTCACTTTCAGGGCACCGGTTTTTTCTAAGAGAAGAAAAGGGGGTGAATTTAGGGAGGGGCTTCCAAGGTACTGGCCGTGCCCTATCAAACTGGGTGATAGGTACGGAATGTGTATTTACATTATTTTACGAACCAGACACACATATCATATTCAGTCTTTTTGTACACTTCTCACAATTTAAAGAAATAAATAAAAGCAGGGCCGCACACCTCTGATGACATCAAGGATTATTTCACTTCACAGCAGATGCTCCGTGAGCAGCTCTGGAGTAAACACGTAAAGGCTCCCAGTGCATGTCGGTGCCTCGAAAGGCACAGCCTCCCGCTTCAAACTTTCTCTGTCCTGACGCCTGAAAAGGAAGATTTCCATGCACACAGTCTGGACATGGGACTCAATCATTCAATAAATTGTTTTTGACAGATAGGAGACCCTACAGTGGGTCAGGGGCCATGACCAAGAACAAGGCAGGCACAGTGTACCCCTCCCCACACACCAGAGCTCACAAGCCAGGGACAGATACTCCAACACGAGGACACTCCAGGGTAACAGCCAAGGTCCTCTGGCTGGATGTTCCCGAATCGACTAAATAAAAATATATTCATGAAGCACATTTTCTTATAGTCAAGGAAAAAAATCAAAAGACTATATGGCTCTTTGACTCTAATTCAAGAAGATTAAGCCATCAAGGATTGGTTTTTGGTAAACTGGTCAATCAGGCCAATTCTGTAAATCCAGTGAATTGATGATTTGACAAATTGATTTCAGCAAATTGGTTTTCAATGTGTCAGACCATTTCTGCTTGAATCATCTGACACAGACATGTGTCACCAGGTCAAGCATCACCCCCTCTAACTGGACCTTCCCCAGCCAGCCAACTTGCTAAGCATCCCTCCCACTGCCTGCCCAGGCACTGGACACATTATTTCATTTTTCTTCCTTGACAGGGCAAGACAATTATCCTGATCATTTTCTTCTGTCTCTGCCCTTGACAGTGAAGTCCTGTGAAAGCAGGGACCTTTCTTCTGTAGGTGCCACCCTCCAGCTCACTGATATCTGTCTACCACTGTAGGCTCAGGGCGGACACTCAGAGGAGGTGGCTCCCCACACCCTGCCTTGATCTGGCTTCCTGCTCCTCTCTTTCTGCAGAAGACAGGCTTCCCGAGAAAAGGATCATGAAAAATAGAGTCTCCTGTGAATTCATCTGGCCCACACGCCAGAGGAAAGGGCTAGAGGGTGTAATAAGATGCAAAAAAATCTCATTTTCATTCACATACACACTTCCCTTTTTCATGCCACACCCCCACATCCCCACCCTGGGCTATGCACACAGTGAAACGCCCCTAAAATGCTGCTCCTCCTCGGGAAACTTTCCCCCCAAAAGGATAAAAGCACCTTTTTCAGGCGCTGTTTGCCAGAGATAGTGTAACCCCATAGAGCATGATTGACTCTATCCTCAGGACTAGAAAATTATTGGAAGTGTCCTGAAGGCACAGAGGCTCAGAAAATGTACAAAACAGGGACAGCCGGGCCAGAACAGCTGGACCCTGTGCCTACAAATAGCTGAGCAAACTCAGGCCTACTCAAAACCACCTGAAGCATCCTGTCTGCATCTGCCCCTATCTCGAGACTGCAACCCCTCGTCCTTTACAACCCAATGAAAGCTCAAAGCCCTAACCCCTCCTGGCTGGTGCTCTAACCCCTCCTGGCTGGTGCATTTCTCTGGAGCCTAGTCTCTTTCCTCCCTTAAAAAGTAAATAAAACTTTGCTCTGTTATCATTGTGAATTCTTTCACAGCCCGCATTACTGGCCACCCTAATACCCTCCCAATCCCATTTTATTGCGTGTGGGTGCAATTCAAAATCGCACCCAGATCCTCCACCCATGACCCCGTTTGTACCCATAGCACTTATCAGTATTTGAAAGTAAGTCTTTGGTGAGCCTCCAGCAACTTGCTCAATAGCACTTAATTCTTGCCCATCTGGTTGGTTCACTAGCCACTCCCACGAGGTGGGCACACTGCAGCAGCTCAATAGATGTTTATGGAAAGATTAAATACATCAGGGCGGAGGGGTTAGGAATTTGTCCCTCTCGTCTATACTGCAAGTCTATACTGAGAATGTTTTGGACATTTTGGGCAATTTAAACCTTTCTTTTGTTTTTACGAGTGTCTTTTTATTGTATTTATTTGTATTCATGATTCTTTGGGTGTTTTTGTTCCTTAACTCTTTTGGCTGTTAAGCAAGAGTTTGAATTTGCCGGATGGGTCTTTAAAAGTAGGCAAAGCGCGCTCTAATTCAGCCGCCCAACTCTGTTCATTTCTCCTCCACCTGGCAGGACAGAGTCCTCACAGCCTCCGCCAGGTCGCCCGCCGCCAGTTCCCTCGGGTTCCTGCCTGCCCGGGTAGCTCTCTGCCTGCAGCTCGCACCCCGGAGCGCCGGGGAGGAGGCAGCGGAAGGATTCCGACCACAGGCACGCACCACGCTTAGCTCGCACGCTGATTGGCTGGTGGGGCGCTGGTCCCACATCGGCTGCTAGTCGCTCCAATGCATGGGTCGCACCTCTCAGCCAATCTGAAAGGAGAGCCAGTAAAAAGCGTGCCCAATGGGAGCTGGGCAGCGGGGCGGGGTCGCCCTTCTACCATGAAGGCTCTCGCTGTCACCTTGACAACTAGACCGGTGCAGGGCGAGTCATCCTGCCCCAAATGCTGGTCTCCCCCAGTCCTGAGGTATTCACCCTTGACGTCACTGAATCACAGCCTAGAGCTTGGCTCCTGAGGGATGAAAGCCGGAATTTGCGTTTGGGGACACGGTTTCTCTAACATTTATATAACATTCATAACATTTATACTCAGGTATGTGTACATTGGGCTCCTAGTTAGATCCAATGCACTTGAGGGATGGGAGGGTACCCTGCGGAGTGCAGAGGGAAGGAAGTGACAAATACCCAGGGTCACAGAATAGAAAGTGGTTGAACCAGGAAGCGGCCCCTTAGCCGACACCAAATATCTGGCACCTTGATCTTGGACTTCAGCCTCCAGAACTGTGATAAGTAAGTGTTGCTTGTTTAAACCCTCCAGTCTAGGGTATTTTTGTTATAGCAGCTCAAATGGACTAAGGCAAGGACCTTTTCATACCCTTTTACTGAAGACCGGGAGCATTTGATTCTGTCGGTCATATCTACCGTTTAGAATTAATAATAAACTTAGAAATAATACCAAATTAGAAATAAAACTTGAGAAACATATACATACACATATATATTCATTTTAAAATAACAATGATAAGCCCATTACATGTTACCATACAGATTTTTTATGAAAATAACTAAACCAACGATGGCCACGGCCGAGGCAGCTGGGGTGGTGGAAGCCAGGGAAGCTAAAACGAGGCTGGACTGAGGAGGGACGTCTGGCTCCCATTGCAGGGACGTGCGTTGTCCCCTTGGCCAGCACGGCATCGCCCGGTGAGGACTGCCTTCTGTTTCATTAATTCTTCTGGGTCCCCATCGTCCACCCCAGCGTGCTGTTTCCTCCAAATCTTTCTTTTTTTATGTGTTCTTACAAAAATGCTTATTTTAATCCACCGTATTTACTTCACTCGTGGATGGTTTTCCTATCTCACTCTGGTTCCTACTTTCTCACCAGCACGGCTGCCGCGGCTACTAAGTGCAGCCTTCTCTGCCTGTGCGCTCTCCCAGGAGCAATACCCTCGGTCATAGTGGACTTAACTTGACTTTCTGTTGCTACATCTGCTCCTACATTTGCTAGGAAAACCATTTTTAGCACCCACAAAGTATCTCTAAAGCATCTTGGTTCGGGGTGGGGCTGGATGAGTGGTCATCAAAGCCCTGCTAGGGTGCCCCTAATTTGCATGTAAAAATACAGGATGCCTGGTTAAATTTTTTTCTATCCTCACCCAAGGATGTGCTCACTGATTTAGAGAGAGGTGAAGGGGGGAGAGGGAGAGGGAGAGAAACATCGATTGGTTGCCTTCCATGCACAAGCTGACTTTGGACTGAACCTCCAACTCAGGTATGTGCCCTGATCGGGAATCGAACCTGCGACCTTTCTGTCTACAGGACAATGCTTCATCCAACTGAGCCACACCACCTACGGTAGGATGCCTGGTTAAATTTGAATTTCAGATAAACAACAAATACATTTTTAGTGTAAATACATCCCATGTACTATTTGGGACATACGACCTTCTCAGATGGAGAACAGACTCACAGAATCACCATTACGTGTCCACGCTGGGAAAACTTCACATATACTTGGCTGCAAGGGATGAAATATACTTAGGAAGTCCACACAACAAAATTACAATAAACATTTATTAAGCTGTAATTTTCACAGTATTTTAATTCTGTTCTGAAATCAGTCTACAAATATCTCTACAGACCACCAAAGCCAGTTATTCAATAAATAACAGGAATGTATCGCTTTGCAAAAAAAAAAAAAATTAAAAAATAAGCCTTATACATTTATGCTTATATATGATATTTGTGAAATCAGTTTCTCAAAGCTCATGGGATTAAACTGCACACACCACACATGTACACACACACCACTATATTCAGATCAGATGGATCCATGTGAAGTGCCAAATTAAATGCCATATCATATTCATAACCAGATACACAAAATCGGAATTGAATGGTGAGTGCGCTGCTGACAATGGGCACCGTACCTCGCACGTGTGATTGCCAGTTAGGAGGAGGGAAAGTGCGTTGGTGACTTTGAGCGGCACGCTCGTCACCGTCGCCGTCACAAGGAATCAGTGTAATTTACAGTACTCAGAGATCTAACGCACATGCAGATATTCAATGGACACTAAGACCTTTAAATCTGCAAAAAGACATTGGAACATATGGTCGCGAACGCCCTTAGCTGCCACAGGTGTTCAGTACATGACGGAAATGACAATCAGCTTTGATGCCAGCACAAGGGAAAATCTGGTCCTGGTGTACCTGCTACACGTCAAGCCATCACAGAAGAGAAGAGGGCAGAGTTCAAATGCAGACCAAAGCCCGTTTGTCACATTGTATATTGTATAGCTGGTTGCCTAACACTAACTTTAAGGGTACTGTGTGAGATCCTGCAAAAGACGTATAATCCTATTATTCACAAGTGAGGCGCAAAAGTCCAACGACTCGGATGGCCATAAATAAAAACTTTGCAGAATAGAGATCTATTATTTAAAAAAAATAATAAAGTTGGGGCGGGTGATACCTGGGTGGCTGAGAGCTGCGTTTCTGATTGAGCCAGCCAGTTCAAAACCTAGCAGGACGAGGGTAGCAGGCACCAACCCCTAAGGCAGATGGATGTCATTTATCAAAAGCATCTTAAGTAGCAGGAAGCGTGGAAATGAAGCCATGTAGGATATTTAGAGTCTGCATTGGCTGTTTGGCATGCCATTCCTAATCTCTCCATAAGGCTGCTGAATCAGAGACAGATTAACAGCCAAAGTCCCCGTGGTCCCCGCAAGCCAGCCCTGGTGGGTGTGCAAAAGTCATGACCCTCCCAACCACAGACCCCGACCCACATGTGCACCCAGCAGGGGGTGCCAGCGTAGCCCCCAGGTCCCCTCCCCCTGCTTACCCTGCCTGGGACAGGCTGTGTGTGGCCCTGAGTGGTGTGCTGTGCCTTTCGCCTTCAGGGACCTGAGTATTAAAAACCTTCTTTCAATGGCATTAACCCCTGTGTGTCATCGTGTCGTCAGCTTTATAAATTAAGACCCCAGCACAATTCACAGGACAAGCTTTCAAGTTCTGTTGCTGTGCCTTCATTCCTGGAAATGACATGGGGTACCCCTGAAACAAAGCAGAAAACCCCAGAAGGCAGGGGATGCTGACTGGTGTAAGGAAATATATCTAAGGGATTAGGGGAGGCTTTGCGCCCTGAAAGCACTTTATTCTAGCGTGTCAAGTAAGAGAACATTCTAAACACCGGTCCCCAAACATTCACCCAAACCCAGTGATCAAGGGACAGTTGGTCTTTTCCTTTTCTGGACTAGTCTCTGTTCTTGGTATCTATTGTGATACTGAAGTATCGGGAAATTAACACTGATTATTTTAAAAACCGAGCCTCACTTGGAACAGATCCACGGTAGTTCTCGCCAGGATGTTTTTATATCACATTAAATGGAGTGTTGCACTAATATATTCTACAGCCCTGAAGATATAAAAAAGGTCTCTTCAAGGTATGAGATATGGTACAAAAATACATTTCTCCACGTACAAAAGAGAGGAAAAAAGAAGGAGGTGTGTGTGGCTGGGGGAGGCCAAGTACCCTATATAAGCTTCCACGGAATGAAGAAAAAAGGAAAAAACCCCATGCTCTGTGGGGGTTGAGAATATACCCAAACAAAAGTCAAGTCACTGCATTAAAAAGCAAGAGTCGTTCAGCCCTAACACCGAGGATCTCCATCAGAATCTCAGACCAGGTTCTACCCTGCAGTGGCCCCCTAGTGAAGTGCAGGCTCCCTCATGATGAAGACAGGCACCTCTCACTGGAGTGCATCAAGCTGTACAAGGGCCTTTAGAGCCCACACTGCATCCAGGTGGTATGAACGGGGCAAAGTCTCACCCGCGATTTTCAGTGATGCTGGTGGTTGGTCTCGAGGCGCTCCCTGGGTTTTCCGAGTTAAAATGGCTTTCCAGCCCTGGCTGGTGTAGCTCAGTGGATTGAGGGCCGGCCTACGAATCTCAGGGTGGCTGGTTTGATGCCCAGTCAGGGCACATGCCTGGGTTGCTGGCCAGGTTCCCCAGTAGAGGGCGCAGGAGAGGCAACCACACATTGAGGTTTCTCTCCCTCTTTCTCCCTCCTTTCTCCTCTGTCTAAAAGTAAAATAAAATATTTTTTTTTTTAAAAATGGCTTTCCTACCTGGACCTCAGGCCAGCACAGGGCCCTTCAGAGTTCAGGTACGAGGGTGAGACAGGCAATGGAGTGACCATTATACCCAGGCCAGTGAGAGTTAAGACTTAAAAGGTTTCTACAGACCTGGCTGGTGTGGCTCAGGGGATTGAGCACTGGCCTGCGAACCAAAAGGTCACCATTTCGATTCCCAGTCAGAGCATGTGCCTGGGTTGTTGGCTAGGTCCCCAATAGGGGGCATGCAAAAGGCAATGACATGTTGATGTTTCTCTCCCTCTCTTTTTCCCCCTCCTCCCCTCGCTCTAAAAAAAAATAAATGACATCTTAAAAAAAAAGTTTTGTGAAGAATGTGCCAATTCCCGCCCCCCACCCCCACCCCGCTGGTCAGCATACACAAAACTATATTTTAGTACCTAAGTGAGCCGAATGCGCACACAAAAACAGGAGGACCCGGGTGGCCTCCCCGGAGGTGTCTGTACCCAGTGCTAAAACATGCTCACCTACGAGTATCTCAGTGGCAAAACTGGATGGGCTGCAGGTCAGAAAGCCCAGGCTTCAAGTGCCTGGGGACACACGTCTGCCCGAGCCACCCCAAGGAGTGAGACCGATGCAGGAGCGTTTGGACCCTTGCAGTGCACCTTAAAAAGAGCCATTTCCTAACTATCCCTCAGAAACACCTGCTTCTGATTTCCAGCTAAAACCTCGTGGGAGCACTGCACCAGAGCTGGCAGGGGGCTGAGTTAACTGCAGCGTGGACCGAGAGGCCTTGGTTCTGCCTGATCAGACAGGGAGGGGGCTCAGGTGGGGGCTGCTGGGGCATGGAGGTGTGCCCTGGAGGGCTGTGGAGACACTGGGGACCCCCAGCAGCCTTCAGAACTACATTCGGCAATAGCTGGGCTTCCTTTCTGTGTCCTGTTTTCTGGGGCATGCCAACACGCCTGGGGGGTCCCCGGAAGGGGCATTTCCACCAGCCCTTCATCCGAGCCTTGCAAACACCGCCCCCCCCACCCATGCAGGTGCCCATAGCTGTCTGCCCTGCTTGGACCTCTCTCTGCCCCTGGAGACCACCACAAACAACAAGGACACCATAGACCCCCCCGACAGAAAGCCCCTAGCACATGTATTGTAAAAATTTCAGGAGAAACAATTCACACCTCCTCCAAGGTCTGTGTCTGCTGCTTATAGTTCCTGAGATGCTTCGTAAGCAGCGCTAGGCTTGGAAATGTTATCACCTGCTACGGTTTGTTTTCCCTTTAAGGTCCTGAGTCAACCAAAGCCAAAATGCAACAAATAAACAGAAAGCCCTTGAGAGCAGCAAGTCCTTCCCAGGTAGACCCAGCCGGCAGACGGCGGTAAGAGCAGCCGAGAGATCCCCGAGACATCACACCCAAGGACATTTCTTTCCCCAGTCCTTGAGTTTCTCCTTTACCAAATGTGGAGCTTAAAATTCATCCAAGTACAGAAGGGGGGGGGGGGCAGGGGGAACCCTTAGGTTTTCTACAAATAATGACTTCTTCACTTGGAAACATAATTGGTGGGGGCTCGGGGTCCCTACGACCCAGAAGACATTCAGTTTCATCCTCAAGTCCAGCTGTCGACCCTCAGAAGCGACAACATTCATCAGCTCGGTCAGCATCAACCCAAAATAACATTCAAATACACATTCACCTTGTGGGAACGTGACAACAACGTACACAGACCTTACCCCCCAATACCTACACTGCGAAACAAACACTTAACTTTTCTAAAGTGTCGAATTAGCATATTCTTCCCCCTCTACGTACAGTTTTAAGAAACTTGACTCAAGTCTGCCTTTAGTAAAAAACCTTACAAAAGATGTATTTAAATGCTTGAAAAAATTAACTTTATGCTCTATGCAGATAAACTTCTCTGAATGTACAGCTAATATGGTTATATCCTTTGTTTAAAAAATATCTCTTCCACTAACAACATCTGGCAGGTAGTTCTACTTCGCTGAGCGGGTCCTTGCTCTCGGAATGTGTCCTGACAGTTTACACGTGGCCGGAAACACCCTCACAGAGCGCCCCTCTCTTGCTCAGGAACGTTTATTAAGATTGTTTGGGGTTCGCTGTCCTTTTCTTCCTCCTCTTCTTCTGTTTTCGGAGAGAGGGCGCTGGTGTGAGGGGACCCGGCCGGCTGGCTGGTTGTCACTTGCTGTTGGCACGGTCAAGACTCTCCAGCACGCGGCTCAGGCGGATGTTGAGGACCCGGACCTGGTTCTCCAGGTGCTCCAGCTTCTCCTCCACACTGGGGCCGCTGGGGCCACCCCGCCAGTAGCAGCCCATGGGCCCGGTCATGAAGTAGACGGCCACCACGAAGCACAGGGGCAGCGCCGCGCTCTCCGGCTCCCCCTCGTACTTGTGCAGGATGTACACACAGGACATGGAGAACAGAAGGACGCGCACAATCCAGAAGAAGCGGCCGAACACCACATGCAGGAAGCCAAACGTGAAGCTCAAGGTCAGAGACAAGAACCAATAGGCCAGGAGGACAACGCCAACCAGCATGATGGCGCGGGCCGGGCTGCTGGCCACCAAGGCCGGGTTGAAATACTGGGACATGTTCGAGACTGCAGGAGAGAAAAGAGGGACAGTGGCCGGTTACCGGGAGTCGGGGTTTCTATACAGGCTGGGCTTGGGCGGCTCAGTGCACTTGCTGGGGCTTCGCAGCAGCCCCAGGAACTGAGCTACCTCTCTGACCTTCGCACCAAGGCCCGAGAGAAGACAGAGTCAGCCTTTCAGGCTGCCTGCCCGATGTGGGTGTAGGATGCCTGTCATAGCAGGACAGAGCCTGCAAACTGCCCTTCCGTTTCCTCCCTTCTTGTCCTCTGCAGCAACCAGTGCCCATTTCCAGGCTGGACACATGCTGCCCAGGATGAAGGCACTGCCCAGTCTCTCCCTTAGAGCTACAGGACTAAGCTGTGGTCAAGGAGAGGGAAAAAGAAACGTTTTTGTGATAGTTTTGAGCATTTTTCCCAAATGTAGCAGGATTGTGCCCTTTACCTCTTCTTCTTCTGCCTGCTGGAATGTGGATACGATGGCAGGAGTGGGAGCAGCTTTATTGGGCCACGAGGGAAGAAAAGTCATCTACTAGGGAGCAGTAAGATGGAAAGTGCCTCAGTCCTGAGGACAACGGGCTGCAAAGCCACCCACCTGCCTAAGGACCTACCTGTGAACTTTCATATAAGAGGAATAAGCTTCCATCTTATTTAAGCTGCTGTTATTTGGGGGGGTTTCTTACTCACAGCCAAACCTAATTGTCCTTTTTCCCCATGCCGTAGGTTCTTTTCATTTTGTTGCTCAATTCTTCAACTGTGCACAAGCTTTTGAGTTGAATTCATATTTCTCTTTGCGCTTGGTGTCAAATTCCAAAAATCATCACCAAGACCGATGTCAAGGAGCGTACCACCTATGTTTTCTTCTGGACGTTTTACGGCTTCCAGTCTCACATTCAAGTCTCCAATTCATTTTGAGTTGATTTTTGAGTGGTGTCAAGAGGGGTCTAGTCTCATTCCTTTACGTGGGAATATCCAGTTTCCCCAGCACTGCTGATCGAAGACCGTCTTTCTTCCAGGGTACATTCTTGGCTCCCTCGGCCAATATCAGTGGATGGTACACGCTGGGGTCAGCAAGTTCCTGGGGATGCTGCTGATGCCGCTGCTGCTCTGAGGGAGGGGCGGGGGTGGGCTGACACGGGACATGACGAGTTGGAGTGGCTAAGTGTGCACCCAGAGCAAGCCTGAGACAGGAAGGCCGGAACCTGGGGCTCTCCAAGTCCCCCAAAGCATCTACAGTGCGAACGTCTTGCCCTCTCCCCGCAACCCCACATGTGGTCAATGCTTGAGCACAAGCTCCCGAAAAGCAACCTCCTCCAGGGCTGACGGCACCCGGGATCACCCAGGTGTCCCCAAAGGTCACTGTGACAAACGCCTGCATGGTGTCTCCCGGAGGCTTCGGGAGACACTTCAACTAAAGTGGCTTTGACTTTGAAGCCGAGCTTCACACTGAGCTCCCGAGGAAGGTGAGGCCCAACGGAGCCTTTTGGGCTCAGGACTCCCGCGAGCTTTGATTTATATCAAAGGCTCTATCTGTTGATATTTACTACAGCAGAAACTAAAATTTTCTTCAACTTTTTTCGTTACATAGACAACTTTTCAAAGTTCTAGGTTCATTACAAAATCGAGCAGAAGGTATAGGTTACTTTTTAAACATTGTTATTCATTCATTTAAAGATAACTAAAGAACCCATTATAGGTTCACACAAAAAACAACATATTTGCCAGGAAAAATACTGCTTTCCTAAAGACAAACAAACAAAGTGAGAACAGTAGTATTCTGCAGTTTTGCAAATCACTTTGCTGCCTGTAAGGAGAGAGCTGGATCCTCGAGTCTGCTTTGGAATTCACAGAAACAGAATGCCAGCCTCGAACGTCAGCCACACGTGGAATCTTACATTTCCTGGTGGCCACGTGAAAAAGGCAAGAAGAAACAGGTAAAATTAATGTTAAGATATTTAACCCAGTATGTTCAAAACATTATCCCCATGGATATAAAAAAAATCACTGAAGCAGGTGCTCAACCCCTGGCCTTGCAGAGACAAGTTGCTGGAAAAGGGGACTCCCCCAGGGTTCCTCAGAGCATTCTTTGAGAACCACTGGGCTACAATCTGTCCGAAGCCACGTGACATGTACCATCCTGTTATCAAGGGGCTATAACACGTAGTGAGCAGGTACGGTGACACCTGGGGGGATTCCCGGCCTGGGAGTAAGCATGCTCACCTGCAAACCACAATCTACGACTAAGTAAAAACTGCCACTTGAACCAAGGGGCAAGAGGAAGCAGGCTGGCCCCCCAGGGGCCTGAAAGTCCGGAAGTGAATGCGAGCGGCCGTGGGCGGATCGCCATCCTGCCTCTCAGCAAAGGGGGCACTGCAAGCGCCTCCTGGTGCCGCCGAACCGAACACTGCACACAGAGCACTTTCAGCAGCAGGAACAGAATCTCTCGGGGTCTGGCAGCCAAACGTCTGAGATCAGGTGTGGGCAGCTCTGCACGAATTGTCCTCAGTCCTCACGACACGTCGATGAGACATGTAGCATTTCCCACATGCGGACTCAGGCACACAGTGACTCGCCCAGGGTCACTAAGCAAGGACAGGGCAGCACTGGAGTCGATGGCCTCCATGGTGAAGGCTGTGCTGCGGGTCAGAGGGACCACTGGCCACGTGGCCCACCACACACTGTGAGTCCCAGCTGAGATGCCCTGTGTCAGGGACAGACTGGATCCTGAAGACCGAACACCCGGAAAACACAAGACACCTCCATCATCATCTTCCACGTCTATGACAAGTTGAGAGGACAATGTTTTGGATCGGGGTAACTGAAATACCTTGTTAAAATTAACTTCACCAGTTTCCTTTTTTAATGTGATGAGAACATGTCACCTGACATATGTGGCTGGCTGTCTATTCCTGTCAGACAACTCTGGGCTAAGATGTCTCTGTTTTAACACCACCTGAAACATTCTGAAGGAGGAAATTAGAGGACCGTTGCCACGGAAGGACTGTACCAGACTGTCCAACCTGTGAGCAGTTTCCTGTCAAGCCTTTTACACACTTGAACTTCTAAGCTGAAGACACAAATTGCAAAGGCCTTTGGATGCTTTGAAGCAGATGCACCAGATGAAAGGGAAGACACCATGACACAGGGGTCTCCCCTCAGGAATGTGGACCAAGGTAGGCTTCTACTGCCATGTGGTCCCAACGTGGGATGCCTCTGATTCTGGTCCTCTCCAGACAGCTAGCAGGCTGCTCCCAATCCATATTTTTTCATCCCGAGCTGCATGCAACTCCTTGCAATCAGCTTTGTCTCTGCAGGCTCACGGCTCGGGGAGGGAAATGCCGAGAGCTGAGCAAGCAGGGCAGGTGGAGAGCTCGGGTTCCACAAAGGATTGCACACGGTTGCTGCATCTGGGTTACGTGTTGGCTCAGCCTCGGTCCCGTGGGGGCCATCAGCAGCCCCAGGGGCTGCAGGCTGCACAGCCTCCTCTCAGGGGGCCACACTGCTGGCCTCAGACTCAGGGCCCCTCGGAGGTCGAACTCAATGGTTCGAGGCTGCAGACAGTTCCAAGTGGCTGAGGGGAATGACAGCAGGTGTGACCCAGAGCTTTGGGCTCCACCTCCAGCCCAGGTCTCCCACCTGTGAGGCGGGAGTGTCAGGGCCAGCAGGACGACTCCAAGAGACTCTGCAGGGACAGAGCTGTACTGGTTTCCCAGGACTGCCATAACCAACAACCAGACTTCGGGGCTTAAGTGTTTTCTCTCCCACCTCTGGAGGCCGGATGGCTGAAATCAAGGTTGCCGTGCGCAGGGGGGGAAGGGGGGGGGCTCCCACTGCAAGCTCAAGGGGACCTAGGACCCTGTCTTGTGTTGTCCAGACTCTGATAGCTCCTGGTGTCCATGGCTGGTGGCCATGTCACTCCAGGCTCTGCCTCTGTTGTCACCAGGTTGTCTTCTCCGGGTGTTTCTTTGTGTCTCTGTGTCCAAATGTCCCTCTTCTTATAAAGACAGCAGGCGCTGGATTTAGGACCCACCCTGACCAGAACAACAGCATCTTAACTTGACCATATCTGCAAAGACCCTATTCCCAGGTGAGATCACCTGCACAGGGATAGGGCCTTTCTGGAAGGACACAGTTAATCACACCAGCAGCGAAGCAGTAGCGTGAGTCCCCCAGCTGTGGTTAGCAAGGGGTTGCTCTGTGCCAGGGCGGAGCTGGGGTGGAGAGTGCAGCTGGAGAAGACAGGCAAGACCCCGGCCTTAGGAGCTGAGATTCCAGAGAGGAGATTGCACCCCCCTCAGCACACATGGGAGGTTATAGCAAACCAATGCCATAAGGCAGGGGTCCCCAACCCCCAGGCCACGGACTGGTACTGGTCTTCAGCCTGTTAGGAACTGGGCCAAAAATGAAGTTTGCCTGAGCTCCGCCTCCTGTCTCTCTACTCTCTACCATGGAAAAACCAGTCACTGGTGCCAAAAAAAGGTTGGGGGCTGCTGCCATAAAGAGAATGAAGGGATGGTGTGAGAACAGATGCCGTCGCTTTACATGGGGTAATCAGGGTGAACCCCTTGGAAGAGGTGCCATGTATAACAGACCCAAAGATGGAAACAGCTGAGCAGACAAAAGGCTGGGGGATTGCCCCTGGCAGAAAACACCTAGAGGGACTCCTGGAAGGTGTGAAGGCCAAGACATGGCCAAGAACAGGGCAGAGGCAGAAGCTGGAAAGATCCTTGGAGCTCACAGTCCTCACAGAACCCCTCTGTCAATTCCAAGTGCAACCGGAAGTCGCTGGGCAGCTTTAAGGAGAGTGGCTTGACCTGATTTTTTTTTTATTACTCTATACAATAAAAGTAGTAATAAAAAGAAATCGCCCCGGCTGATTGGTCGAGAAGGGACCGCAGACAGCCCGGGAAGAAAATGTGCTATGAGGCACGCAGAGGAGAGTCAACCCGGCTGGCCGAGGCCGCCATCTCCAGGGAGGCCTGCTGGCAAGACTGGCCTTGGCTGGTGTCTGAGAACTTGGATTCAAGACAAGAAATATATAGTTGAGCTTTTTGTCCCTGTTTCTGGCACAGGGCTCCTAAAGTCCTTGGAATTTCCTCCAGGATAACAGCAATAAAAGTATCTTGGTAACTCATAACAAGTTCCTTTCCACCACACCTGAGTCTGTTAATGAGGTGACTTTCTGAAGCCCCTAAAGGTGGGGCTGGTTGCCAAGGGAACCACCAGTGCAATTGGAGGCCTGGAACATTCCATCCACACTCCTGTGGTTCAGGGAGGGGAGAGGGGCTGCAGGTGAGATCAGTTCCCCATGGCCAGTGATTTCATCAATCATGCCCACGTGAGGAAGGCTCCATAAGAACCCAGAGCAGGGGCTTCAGGGGGCTTTCCAGGGCAATGAACTTGGAGTGTGGAAGCTCCGGGCCCTTCTCCCAGACCCTGTCCCATGTGTCTCTTCCATCGGGCTGAGTTGTGCCTTGTAATAAGCTGGTAATCTCGTGAGTAAACTCATTCCCTAAGTTCCATGAGATGATCCAGCAAAGTAATGGAAGTGGAGAAGGGGTCGTGGGAACCTCTGACCTGTAGGTGACTTCTATCAGAAACCCAGGGGACACCCTGACTTGTGATCGGCACCAGCAGTGGGGGCATCTCACAGGATGGAGCCCTTGGCCTGTGGGATCTGATGCATCTCCAGGTAGTCATGAGCTACATTTGTGGGACAGCTGGTCAGCGTCCGAGGAGAATTGAATTAACTGCCCAGTGGTGTTGGAGAAAGGGCCTCCCACTCCCTGGCGATAGGAGCTCTCTGTGCGGGGCTGTCTGCACCAACGGCGTGGTTCATGCTGACCCCTGCTGTCCTTCAGGGAGTCTGGGATTTGGGGACCTGCTGGGCAGAGGGGGCACATGTGACCAGCCCATGCTAACACCCTGAGTCTCTAGTGGGCTTCCCTGGTAGGTGACACTTCACGCATGTAGTGTCACAGCTCATCGCTGGGGAATTAAGTGTGTCTTGCGTGACTCCCCCGGGAAAGCTCCGGAAGCCGCAGCCTGGTCCCCTCGGGACTCCATTTCACGTGCCTTTGCCCTTTGCTGATTGTGCTTCATGTCCTTTCACTGGAGTAAACACCAGACATGAGTATGACTCCATGCGGGGTCCTGTGAGAGTCACCAAGCCTGGGGGTGGTCTTGGGGACCCCAACACGCCTCCAGACTTCCTGGAACGACAAGCAGCACCCTGGACACTGGCTGCGTCCTTGACATCCACAGTCCAAGCAGCAGCCTCCCAGAGTCCAGAGCAGGGAAGTGCGGCAGCCCTCTGCAGGCAAGTCAGCTGTGTCCAGGGGTCACACGTCACTCCTTCGGACCTTCTGATGATTCCGTGAGCACGTCACTCTCTGAATTAAACCCCTTTCTGCTTAAGTGACTGGAGTAGTTTGATACGGATCCCAGAAGACCCACCCCCACTCCGTGCAGTTGGCCTGGGAGCAGACAACGCGATGCTACCCCTGGCACCTCATCCTAAGTGGCATCTGTGAATCTTGGCTCTGATGGACCCTTTATGTAAGCAACTATTACAATAGGTGTTTATTCCGATCCACACTGCCCCCCGCAAGGCATGTCACGAACCACTCACTGTGGGTACCAGTTGCACGCGAAGAAACCACCATAATAAAACAGCACCTTGAAGGAATACCCCCCCCATACCTACCGTCAAGTCCAAAAACATCCAAGATCTCTGTCCACACTTTCCATAGTGTTTCCAAAAATATATCCACACCCAGCACGAACCTCTCTGTCAGCCTGATCAAGAACTGCAGAAACAAAAGAAAGGTTGTTATTCACTTGGCCAGAGCTGCCTTCACCCACGTTCACCATTTACACGCCAGAGGGAAAACCTAACCGCTGTCGCCACCACCACCACCAGCCACCATGAGCGGCCAAGCAGCCCAGGGGACTGATGAGCTGGGACCAATTGTCACAGGGCCAAGAACTGAGCAAAATTTAGGCCACCATCCATCCCTCCTGCTGACTGAGCAATACACCCATGGGAGACAGGAGCCTCCCCTCCGCACAGCTGCCTCACTCCTGGTCTGATTGCTCCCAGAACCCTCTGCTCACCTTTCTGTCAAAGCCTCTGACTGATTTCTCGTTTTTATTTTTACTTATTTATTTTTCGGTTACAGTTGGCATACAATGTATGTTAGTTTCATGCGCACAGCATAGAAATTAAACGTCTATATACCTTAGGAAGCAACCCCCCCGTAATCCTAGTGCCCCACCCCCACACCATCCGTGGTAAGGACTACTCCTTACACTGCCCATCACTTCCCTGGCTCACTCCGTGGATCGAAGCCACACCTCCCTGGCCGACACACACTGCAAGCCCACTCCCACCACAGGGCCTTGGCTTACGCTGTCCCCTCTGCCCCTTTCGCTTCTCCTGAAGCTCACTCCCCTGGCCACGCCACTCCAGCTACTTCCAGTTCCACGGGGGATGGGATGAGTGTGGATGCGCCAAGCTCCCTGCCACCGAGTAGCCGACCTTCTGTGCCTCGCGTCCCTCCTCCGTGAAACAGGAGCGCCAGACACAGGCTAAGCTTCAGTGAAGGCCGCCCACCATCGCTGTCACAGCGCCCTGATTTATCTCCTGGCTGACCCTCGGCACTCTGAAATCACCTCGGCCTATCAGCATTTCACTTCCGCACTCCGCTCCCAGGGAAGCTCCTCCGGAGGGGACGCTCCATCTGCCCTGTGCTCCACGGAGTGGGTGCTCTTTTAACACTTTAAAGTGTGCACTCCACAGGCAGGAAGGACAGTCACATCACCGTCACCTGTCTGGTCGCAGAACATCTTCATCTGCCAAAAGGAACCGCCCACTCCCCCAGCCCCGCCCCCCCGCCCCTTAGCGACCACTCATCTGCTTTCTGTCTGTGGGTCTGCCTGTTCTGGACGGTTCTCGTAAACCGAATCATACAGCACGTGCCCTTTGGGGGCTTTCTGTTCATTTTGAAGGCTCACCCGTGTAGCAGAATTTCATTCCTGTTCATGGCTGCACCCGCCCCCTGCGTGACCAGATCACTGTTTGCTTGCCCATCCGTCAGCTGACAGACATCTAGGCAGTTTTTCCACTTTTTGGCTAATGTGAAAGGTGCTTTTGTAAACACTTGTGTACGAGGTGCTTAGCAATTTTTAAATGAATTAATGACTATATCACTCTGCTGCCAGACAGATCCCTTTCTTATATAAAGACCTTCTACCATTCACTAGAAGCTCACTCAGTGCCTGGTATCGAACATCCTGGCCGATCACATTCAACCCCCAATTTATCGATCTCCGGCACACAGATGAGACCCAAAGAGGTCAAGCAACAGGCCCAAGGTCAGTGAGAAGCAGAGCTGGGGTCCCAATCCATGTCTCCCAGTCAGCAAGGCCCGTGCTCCAAATCAGAAGGTCATGGGTCTATTTTAGACAAGTCTTAGACTGGCAGATAGGGTACTGCTTTAAACACCCTCCACCTTCACAACCCACCAAGCAGGTCTGGCTCTAATGAGTAAACCTGGGTGCGCTGAGAACTGCAGTTGCTAGCCAACCCAGTTTTTCTTTCATTAGGATTAACAAAATGATCTCCCGCAAGCCTGGCTGGTCTGGGCTACACTCAGCAGGAAGTAAAATAAGTCAGGTCAGCCTCGTTCTAGAAACTGCACGGATTGGAGATACGGGGAAAGGTCCTGCGGCGGGAAGTTCATGGGCTCCAAGCCCACGCTGCCTGGGTTCAAATCCTGGTTCTGCCACTCAGCCTCAGCTGCAGCCAGTCACTTCCCTCCCCTGTGCCTCAGTTTCCCCATCTGTAAAAAGAAAACAGTAACAGCACCTACCTCATAGACTGCTCTAAGGACTGACTGAGTTACTCTACCGCTCTCAAGAGGTTCGAGGCACAGACTCACCCTGTCCACATCCCTCAAGCCCAGGGAGACCCAAGGGCGGCCTGTCTGCACTCAGGTGTCTGGTGGTACGTCCCCACCTCCGACTCCCTACAGAGAGCACGCTTGCTCCCCGGCTCCACAAGGGGTGGTCCACACAGGCATGGGAGACGGGGGTCAGAAGCTAGTTTTCCTAACAAATGAATCTGTCTTTCATTTTGCCCAATAGGAATGTCCGGCCAGTCTGACTGGGGTTTCATTGTTCCCCAGCCCCCCAACCAAAGTATCAGAAAACTTTTTTTTTTTCTTTAACCCTGAAAGCCCCTCCAGCCCAGTTAGGCAATGTTAGCTTGTGCCCTGCCTGGGAGGGAACTAATAGCAGCTGATACCAATTCAGCCATTACTCTGGGCCAGGAGAGTACTGACCGTTCACCATCACAAACTCACACTGTAACCCCACTTAACAGGACAAAGAAACTGAGACACTTGCCTAAAGCTATCCAGTCTGTAAGTGGTAGGGCCCAAACTTGAACCCAAACTTCCTTGCATTCCAAAGCCCCAGAACTAGTGCAAAGGAATTAATAGTACGACGGCAAAGGAACCATATACCACAGGCAACCGTCCCTATGCACTTCCTCTTTGGGGGGAACTACTGGTGAACTTTGGCCCCAATTGGGGAGGGGGGGCATCTCACCCAGCTCCGAGGACAAAGCCCGGACCCAGCGGGGAGCCCGTAGACTCCCTGAGCTGCCCCTGAGTTTTCACACCATTCCAAGGGCTGCAGGCTCCTAAACAGCTCCACAGCGAACAACACGCTCCCAGTGAAAGCCCTCCCACACAGTAGGCGCTCAGGGGGGTTACAGTGCCAGGTGCCCAAAGCAACAGAACAGCCTGCTTCTCTCCATTTTTCTTGTGAAGAAAAAAAAAGCATAAATATCTTCAAATTACAAAAAAAAGAGGGCCATAGGAGCCCAGGGGAAGTGGATCAGGTGCGAGGTCAGAGCAGATCTGCGGTCGCTGGAGACAGCGCAGCAGCGCGGGGAGAGGGCGCACGCGAGCAGGGCGCCGCTGGGTAGCCAGCATGGTGCCTGGCTCACAGTAGGTGCTCATTCAAACGTGTAGAATGAATGAATGAGAGGCGCGGACGACGTCAGCGCAGCCCAGGAGAGGCCCTGGCCGCGGCGCCCTAGGGGGCAAGGTCCAAGGAGAAGTGTGGCGTGGAGTAGAAGGCGCCCCGAGGCCCTGCGCCCAGGCCCCGCGCCAGAACTCGCCGCCAGACCCGATACTGGCCGGGCAGGCTCCGGGATGCAGGCTGAGCACCCCTGTCCCGAGCACCGCTGTCCCCGACACCCCCCACCCCACGCACCGGAGGCCGCGCACGGCCCAGGCCGGCCCCGGAGCCAGGTGCGCGGCGGCCGGGGCAAGGTGACCGCGAGCGCGGGCCCAGAGCCCACCTTCTGAGCAACGCGCACATTGTCCTCGCCGAACAGACTGCTGACGCTCTGCGAGAAGGTGTTGACAGTGCGGCGGTAGCTGTTCTTCTCCGTGCCGCCGCGGCCCCGCGCCCCCTGCGCGCCCGAGGCCAGCAGCCCGAGCAGCAGCGGCAGCAGTAGCAATAGCCCAGCCCGGGCCCGGGGCCAGCCCGAGGCGCGCGCGCCCATACTGGGGCCGGAGCAATGCGAGGTCAGGAAGAAAGGTGAGGGCCGCACGGAGGGACGCCGCGACTCCGGCGGAGACCGCGTAGGCGCGCTGGAGCACCGCGTGCAGTGCCGTTGCTTGCCGCCGCCAATGCGCCACCCGCCCCGCCCCGCGCGCAAAGACGCGACGGCCCTGCCCACGCCTGGCCCCGCCCCCCGGAGACAGGGACCCGCCAACGACCTGGCAGGAGCCGTAGCGACCACTTTAAGGTCGCTTTGTCTCCCTGCTCCCACCCTCCGCAAGCCCACCCTAACCTGGTGGGTTCTCAACCTTTTAAAATTAATACTAATATTTTTTTTTCTGTAAAAAGCAATCCAAGTCTGGAAAACTTGACTGCAGTTGATTGGAAAACATGAATTACTATGTACATTATATTTCACTGAGTTTAATAATGGTATCCACTAATGTGGGCCAAGGTTGCCGTTGGCAAGGACACCAGCTCCGTTCTTTCATTCTGAAATGTTTAAACAAAGGGAAAGTGTCTAGCCTCTCTCTCGTCCTTCCTAAACGAATTCTATTTCAGATTCGCAAAATAGCTGAAAGGTTTTTTTTTTTTTAGAAAACTCCAGCTAGGAAATGAGAAAGGCGTGAGAGAATTAGAAAGTCATTCTACAGCCCTCAGTGAAATGATAGATCCAGGCGACGGTCACCAGAGATTAAAACCAAGACGTTGGTGGCCAACTGCAAAACGAAGGGGCCCACGTTATCTTGACCTGGACCCGCCAATCTTAGTAACAGGAAGTGTCGGCTCCGCCTGTAATGGGTTCTTGCCAAAATACTTTGAGCCATAACCTGATCTGGCCCCTATGGAGAAGCAACAGTTCACGGGCAATACCGAGAATGGAAGGGAAATATTAGAAGCAGCAGAAGCAGTCAGCCAAACCCAGAATGGGGAGTTCTCTACAGGACCAATGGCCCAGGTTATTCCCTATGTCGATGGCACAAAAAGTGGAGGGAGGGGCGGGTTATTGATTTTTAAAGAGCTAAGAGCCGTGATAACCAAATGCAGCGCAAGGGCCTGTTTGCATCCTAAATCGAGCAAACCCTGCCGAAGCAGACAGTTTGAGACAACCCTGAAAAAGGAACTTAATCTTTGCCAATCCAAAGTGTGAAAAACTGTATCTTATTTCTGAACTTACATTTTTCTGGATTCCTGGTGAGGTTTTCATATATTTATTGGCCATATATTTTATCTTCTTTTTTTTTTTTAAGTAAGCTTTTTAATTGAAGTATAGCCTTTAGAAAAATACACAAATCCTAAGATGTCTCTCCATGAATTTAAACAACACACAGTTACCAGCATGCATTTGGAGAAACAGAACGCTGGCATCTTTCCAGAAAGGCTCCTTCTGTCCTTTCCCATTCACGATGACCCCCTCCAAAATGTCGGGATCCATCTTGCCTGTTTATGAACTTTATGTAAATGGGATCACAAATTCTGGCTGGTTCCTTTTGCTCAACATTATGTTTATGAGATACAAGTTGTTGTGTATGTGCCTTTATCTTCGTGTGGTAGGCAATGCCTTTTTTTTTCTTTCTTCCTTTCTTCCTTTCTTTTCTTTCTTTTTAGGGAGGAGGGAAGGGAGGGAGAAAGGGAGAAACGCATGGATGTGGCCTGACCAGGAATGGAACCAGCAGTTTCTCACTACACGACCCGCTGAGCCACGCCGGCCAGGGCTGGAATGCTCTATGTTTCTTCTGGAGGTACCCTTTGGTTTACATTCTGTTAGAAGAACATGTAGGAGAATGTGCTGTGACCTACTTACTAATTTGAAAATGGGCACACTTTTTATTGAATGAAATAAATATATTTAAAGATACTGGATTGTATCATCCTAAGCAATTAAAAACTGATGACAACCCATTAAAAATAATGTATAACCTTTAAACATGGTCATATGTTTACCACCCAAATCCGTACGCCTGCCCTGTGGTTTGTTCTTGTTCTGGGGAGGGAGGGGAGTTTATCACACTCTTCATTCATTCGTTCGCTCATTCTTACATTGAACAACTATTCGTTGCTTGGCTACTCTGCAGCCAGATCTCATTCTCGAGTCTTCAGATGTTTTTCCTGGGAGTTTTTAAAAATAACTTTATCCTTTCTAAAATTCTGAAATAACTCCTAGTGCCCTCACCTTTTTGTGTGATATCAAATGTTTGCCCTTAACAAGTTAACACTTTTAACAGGAAAAGAAGACAGCCGTTCTGTTTGCAAGATAATTACAGGATTCAGAAAATGTGTTATTTCTGAGTGCGCTGCAGACAGTGTGATGCGTAATGAGAGTTTTTAAAGCTAATAGATACCTTCTCTTTCTATTCTTCTGTCCCTGCAATGGAAATATTTAGTGGCTTTTTACTACACAACTAATGTAGTTACAAGAGTATCAGAAAAATGCAAATCAGAAACAAAAAGGAGAGAAGACGTTTGTAATTAGGGGCAGGGTTGTGTTTTTAAAGGTCACAAAACACTCCCATTCCTAAAGAGCCAAATCAATAGTAGTAAATAATTCAAATTAAAAGACTCAGACTACAGCAGGTGAAAACAGCCTCTTGTTCAAATTGGCCCCGCCCCTTCTCCAGCCCGGCCCCGCCTTTCCACATGACCCCACCTCCAGCTCCGCCCCCGGGGGGCGGGTTAGTCCCAGTTATCGTGATAGCTCAGCCCGGAAGTTTTCCGGCTTGAGCGGTAGTCTGCAAACCCACGTGGGCCAGGCCTTGGGGGTACGCCGCTGGGGGTCCCGGCCGGAGCTGAGCAGGAACGGGGTGCCATGGGGAAGCTGCGCCGGCGGTACAACGTCAAGGGGCGACAGCAGGCGGCCCCCGGCCCCTCGCAGGGCCCCCCAGAGCCGCCTCCTGTGCTGCTGGAACTAGAGGGTAAGGCGTCCGGGGACTGGGTTTCAGGAGAAGGGCCACCAAGGGTCTCGCTTCCAGGGCCAGCCGGTGGTAGCTGAAGGTCTCCGGGACAGTAATAGTCTAATTTTACCTGAATTTGGAACAATACCCGGGGTTTCTCTCGCTTAGAGGCCAGCCCAGCGTGGAGAATTGGGGCAAGAAAATAAGTTCACTTCATCCATCCTGATGGCTTCGATTATCATCTCCTTGCCCTAAATTCGTATTTTGAGCCCAGACCTGCCTGCGCGACACTCCTGTTAGTAGGAGCACCTACAAAGTGCTAGGCACTGGAGACATGACAGAAAAGGGGACTTAAGGGGAAAAATCCCCGCCGTACCGAGCTTAGCTGCTCCCGGGAGGAGGCAGGCAAAGGCAAACACGTAAACTATACAGACCGCTGGCGGCTGTGAGTATTAAGGAGATGAACAGAAGGAGTGATTGAGCGAGTTGTGATTTGCGGCAGGTGGACGAGGAGGGCTTCACGGAGAAAGCGTCGTTTGAGTCAAGACCTGAAGGTGGCCAGAGTGGCCGAGTGGGGGTGAAATTTAAAAATGGGGGCAGGGTCACCTAGGGCCTCCTGGGTCACAGTGAGGACTGTGGCTGTGGGAGGTAGCCACATTGCTAAAAATTGTCTCATTCTTAATGATGGTTATACAACCTCTCTTGCTGTGAACATGAACACATAGGGAGTCTGAGCAGTTAACAGTAGGATCAGACACCGCCCGTTTGGAGCACTGCAGAGGGCAGCCCAGGGTTAGATGTCAGACACAAAGGGTCACTCACCAAGATGCTGCAGTAGGTTGAGTTGAAGGGGGACGTGGTAGCTGAGTGTTGGTCTGCATCGTATACTTTCAGCTGTGACATTTAAAAATAGGTACTGCAGGGACTCGGTACGTTGTAACATTATTGTGAGAATAGCTGGCTGGGTCCGCACCCCCATTCCTGTGTGGGCACTCAGGGGGCTCCCACGAAGGGCTGGAGGGCCCCAGAGGAAACCAGCATTACGGGGAGCCCTAAGCACTGCCAGCGTCTCCTGGCCCCTGGGGATGCGGGTCAGACAAGTGTGTCCTTTTAGATCAGGGCACGTGGAAAGGAGTCGATGCCAGCAATGCCCTCGTCCTCCCGGGGAAGAGGAAGAAGAAGACCAAGGCCCCTCCGCCCTCAAAGAAGAAGAAGCCTCTGACCAAGAAAGAGCGGAAAATGCTGCAGAAAATCTTAGAACAGAAGGAGAAAAAGAGCCAGGTACATCTGCCCTGGCAGGGTCTGCACATGGCTCTCCAGCCTGGAGAGAGACAGGGCGGGGCATGGGCAGGGACGCGTCTGAGTCCCAAAATGCCGATGGTGGGGAGACTGAGAAGCCCCGATCTCGAGGCCTCACCAAATTCACATTTGATGCTCTGTCAGGGTCACCGTACAGGGTGCTGTGACTCCAGCAGGGTACAGTCAGACACATCCCCCAGAGCACTTCCTGTTCCATGTGTCCTTTGGAAATCTGGTGCAGTGCTTTTCCCCACTGTCCTGTACCTGGTTTTCTTTTATTAATTGCAAAATATATGTATGGAAGCACGTATAAAATGTATGTAACTTCAAAAATAATAACTCTGGGCACATCCCCACAAGCTGCTTTTTATTCAAGAGAGCGTGCTGTGACAGAGCAAGGCAAAGAGAGCCTTGTGTACCCAACCTCGGACTCTGCAAGGGGGTATACAGCCACCCCAAGCTCCCGCCTCTCATGGCGCACCCATTGGTGTGAGAACGCCATGCGATTTGACCATCAGTTTAACCCATCAGTTTAAAAAGACTATTGGCGTTAGCTGTGCTAAATGTTGTATAGAGTCTCACTTCCCTTTGAAGAGAGGGTTGTGATGCCGCCACACGTCTAACACACCCATGTCCTTCCCCAGCGTGCACAGATGCTGCAGAAGCTGAGTGAGGTCCAGGTCTCGGAAGCAGAGCTGAGGCTCTACTACACCACGTCCAAGCTGGGCACCGGGGGCCGCATGTACCACACCAAAGAGTGAGTCGGCCAGCCCCTTCTGAAGCCTGTCCCTCACAGGTGACGGCGTCTTCCTGGGGCCAAGCATCGGGAGGAAATACATTTGTGGGGGCCTGTAATGCTCCCAGTGGGCAGGGGCCCCAGGTGCTGCTAATCGCCCTACGAGGCACCAGACAGTGGTGTCAGCCAGGTGGTCCCTTCTGGAGGTTGGAGCATCTGTCCCATGCCTTTCTGCTGGCTTCTAGTGCTGGCCAGCGGTCCTTGCCGATAGCTGGCTTTTTGACACACCTCTCCAGTCCCTATCCCCCTTGTCCCATGGCATCCTCCCGGCGTGGGTCTGTGTCTCCCTTTTCTCTGCTTACGAGAACACCAGTGCCTGGGTGTAGGGCCCACCCTAGTCGAGTGTGACCCCATCTTCATCACACCTCCCAAGACCCTGGTTCTAAATGAGGTCAGGTTCTGAGTCTCTGGGGAACTGAATTTGGGGGAGACACCATTCAACCCAATATAGCCAACAGTTAAGAGTTGGGAGATCCCTGACCAGTGTGGTTCCATGGGTTGGGTGTCATCCCACAAAGAGAGAGTATGCCAGTTCAATTCCCAGTCAGGGCATGTGCCTAGGTTACAGGCCAGGTGTCCAGTGGGGGGTGTGCAGGAGGCAACAGATCGATGTTTCTCTCCCTTTCTCCTTCCCTCTCCCTCTCACTAAAAATAAATAAAATCTCCTCTTAAAAGAAGAGATTTCCCATTATAACCCACATTCCCCCCTGGTGTTGAGCCGGTGGACGATTTGAGCACACCGCTGGCATTCCTGCAGGACCCTGGCCTTAGGTGGAGCACCTGGGGCCCTCCCCAAGACCCCCACTCACTGCGGTCTCATATTGGCCCGCTCTGTTGGTCTTATTAGTGCCGGCTGGAGCCCTGCAAGCACTGCTCTGCGTGTAACGACTGTCCCAGGCTCTCCTTGGTGCTGGGCATAGGGCAGTGCACCAAGGAAAACGATGAACAAGCTTCCCTTCGTGGCGGGGGCAGGGGGTGGGCAGTGGTCACATGAGCACACCTCTGTCTAGCACTGGTCAACGCTAAGCAGAAGTCAAAGCTGGGGAAAGGGGGGCAGCGGTTCAGGAGAAGCCCCCAAGAGGTGACATGTGAGTGGGGTGAGGACAGGAGCGGGAATAGCAGGTGCAAAGGCCCTGGGCCAGGCAGGGGCGTGGCCTCCGGCCATCGCTAGAGCCCAGAGCTGCCTGGGTAGATCCTAGGACCTTTGTGTCAGACTTCTGGCTCTCCTGGCAGGAAGGCTGACGAGGTCACAGCCCAGGGTCAGGAGATCAACAGCCTCAGTGGGGCCCGCCGGAAGCGCCGTCTCCAGGAGGCAGAAGAAGAGTCCGAGTCCTCTGTGGAGTCTGAACCTGATGAGGCCCTGGCCCCTGAGGAGGTGGAGGCCGGCACAAGGATGATGGCCCCGTGTCTGCCACCAGCTCGGCCAGAGGACGCAGAAGAGAGCCTGGAGCCCAGTGGTCCACCCCCTCCTGCTGGGGCTCCCTCGGTGCCTTCAGCACCTTTGTCCGCAGCCTCCTCCCTAGGCAGGCCCCCTGTGAAGCCCGCCATCTTCGTCCCTGTGAACCGCTCCCCGGAAATGCAGGTTTGAGGCTCCGGTATCTGTGATGAAAACGTAGGCCGTGTGGCGAGGGTCTGAGGGAGCGGAGAGGGGCGTCACCTGCACCATACATGGCAACCTCACCAGCAACGGCTGACTTTCTGTGTCTTGGCAGCTTCCCGGCACCAGCCGAACTGTCCCTGAGGACGACGGGTCTCACCTTCTGAAGGGCCCTACTCATGGCTCTGTCCCTGTCCCCAAGGCTCAAGGCTTCCACTTAGCAGTGGACATGCTTGGTCCCCTGTGTCTGAGTGCCAGCCACGTGCCAGCTGCCACCTTTGTGGAGACCACATTGCCCTCCATAGTCCTTGAGCAAAGTCCCCTTATGCCCTCTGCCACTCTGCAGGGGCCCTGCCCCAACTCCCCAGTGCTGACTTCCTCTCTCTGCAGCAAGAACGCCTGAAGCTCCCGATTCTCTCTGAAGAGCAAGTGATAATGGAGGCGGTGGCCGAGCACCCCATCATCATCGTGTGTGGCGAGACCGGCAGCGGGAAGACCACGCAGGTGCCCCAGTTTCTCTACGAAGCAGGCTATAGCAGGTGGGGGCCCCTAGGTGACCGTGGAGATGCTGTCCCCAAAAGTCCTTATGGGCACAGTCTCCCTCGGCCCCGTCCTGCCCTGCTGCACACTGGCTCCGAAGCTGCCCGCGAGCTGCTTCCCGTCTCTGGGCCTCATTCCCAGAACCGGGGTGAGGGGAGCGGGGGCGCGTCCTCTCACCTACTCCCCAGGGTGGGTGTGTCCATAAGATGACCCAGCTTGTGGGAAGCACTTAGACCAGTCCCTGGCACATGGAGCAGGGTGTCTGTTGGCACTTTGGACCCACGTGGTCGGGTCCCCAAGGCCACCCCCACTCAGCGATGGGCTGGGAGGGCTCCCAGGACTTGGCATGTCGTCAGAGTCAGGGTCACCCTCAAGTCCAGCGGGAGGATACGGAGCCTAGTCACAGAGGGACAGGCCCCAGGGTGGCATCTCAGGGACACACCCCCGGCAGAGTCACCCAGGCCACACTTAACTCCTCCAGCCATGAGCTGAGAGGACACGCGTGATGTGCCATCTACCCGGGAAGCCCATGAGAGACGCAGCGCACAGGATGCTATTAGGGGGTCACCTAGGTCCCCTCTGCCCAGCAGGCCCCCCCACTAAAAACAACAGGTGTCAGCCTAAACGGTCCCACACAGACAGCCCCTCTTATCCATCAGGGACGGGTTGGGGGTTGGAAGCTCTCCTGGAATCCATTTCCTGGATGCCAGCCATGGGCTGGTGTGCCAGCACCCCCTGCAGGGGGGCCAGCCTGGCCTGCTGAGCTGACCTCTCTGCACAGCCCAAACCAGCCCCTGTCCCCTTGGTAGTAGGCTCTGTGCCTGGCATCCATCGCACGGGGCCTGTCGGACCATCTCCTGTGTGCTGGCGTGTGGCCCATTCCACATTTGCCACTAAGCAATGCTGAAGTACCTTGCCTGGTGTGCATGTCCCCTGGCCTCAGTGAGGGCCACCTCTGCACAGTGAATCCTGCCTTGGAACTATGTGTGATTTCTGGACAGACAGTGGTCGGGGTGGGCAAGGCACTGCTGATGCATTGCGTTCTCTGTCCCCCAGCGACGGCAGCATCATCGGCATCACAGAGCCCCGCCGCGTGGCCGCCATTGCCATGTCCCAGCGTGTGGCCAAGGAGATGAACCTGTCACAACGGTGAGGGTTCAGCCTCTAGCGGGGCACAGGGGTGGTCCTCTGGCCCTGTCCAGGGTCAGCTGTCCAGGAGAATCTGAGCAGCATCGTGGGCCGCCATCCCTGCTGAGGGAACTGGGTGGCAGAGTCATTTCTGTCACTCCTGTATCTAAGATGGGTCTCCTCTCATGAAAGGTTTTCTGCATGTTAGACGGCAGGACCCTCCTAGGCAGGGGGCGTGGAGCTGGGATAGGCCAGCCAGGCCCTTGGGCTCACATCATGTGCAGCACACTGAGCAGACAAATGGGCCCTAAGAGGGGCCTGAGGACAGAGCACAGCAGCAGTGGGCACACGCCGGTGGGCAGTGGTTGGTTCTTGGCATCACCACGTCCCTTGAAAACTCGGGTTTCTGAAATGCAGGCCCTCTCCTGGCGATGGGCTGTAGGACTTGCCTCGGAGAGAAGTTGGAACAGAGCAAGTGGAGCCCTTGCCGGAGAACACAGGGCATGTTGCTAGCGTAGGTGGCGGGCCTGGGCCCAGACAGGGAACTCGGGTGCAGGGTGGCTGTCCCCTGACGTCAGAAATTAGGAGCACAGATGCTGTGGACAGCGTCGCCTCGGCCGCGTTCTCTGACCGAGCAGCACCTGCCGGGCTCCAGGCCACACTGGGGCGGCTCATTCCAATTGCACGTTTCAACTTCCCTCTGAAAAGAAAGCCCGTACAAAGGGAGGGCACTAGGACAGTGAGCCCCGTGTACCCAAGGCTCAGTAACGGTCAGCTCGTGACCAGTTCGGTTGCATCTGTGCCCCACTCCTGCGCCCAGCTGTGGAGAGGTCCCGGAGTCACATCATGTCACTAGCATTTCGATGTGTGGTCGGACATGTCAAACGAGACTTTTTTCCCCCTTTTTCGATCAAGACTTTTTGAAGACAGGACTCTTTAAAACACAACTACAGTGATCTTACAACCACAAAGTGTCACAACCCTGTGTCCCGCAGCCTGTGTTCATGTTTTTCTGCCCGTCTTCCAGAAAGCTCTTACATACACTGGTCAGTCGGGCTCCAGCCAGTGTCCCCACTCATGTTTGACTGACATGCTCTTCAGTTGGCCGTGATGGCTGTCCTCCCTCTTGCACTGGGGAGGGAGAGCAGGTGGGCAGGTGTCTGAGCCTTGCTGGGGACCTGGCCCTTGGCTGCCCGCCCACTGGGACCAGGCCTCTTCCACTGCCTGCCTTGAGCTGGCCATGAGGCTGTAGTCCCAACCAGCTAGACTCCTGGGTGACTCACCTGCCCTGTGCCCACAGGGTCGTCTCCTATCAGATCCGATATGAAGGGAATGTGACCGAAGAGACCAGAATCAAGTTCATGACGGATGGTGTGCTGCTCAAGGAAATCCAGAAGGTGGGTCGCTCGTACAGTCTCGGAAAGCAAAACTGAAGAGTGTAGGCAGCGTGGAGTGAGGATATCACTGCACTTGTAAGCAGTGGCCGTGTCAACGGCTGTGTGACCTTGGGCCAGTTACTTAACCTCTCTGGGCCTTAGTGCCTTGATCTGTAAGCAGTTACCTCCCTTGTGTAATTGTTTTGCGGCAGTAGTTGTATAATGTGTGAAAGCTCCTTAGCACAGTGCTAGGCAGATGCTCGCTAAACGTAAGTTCGAGTTTTTATCGTAGTTGGGTTCACAGATGTGCGCAGTGGCCACACACACACTGCTCCTCACCGGCTGTGTGACCTCCCCCTGTGCAGGGTCAGCAGGGCAGAGGTGACTCCTCCCTCGCCCTCACGGCTGGCCAGGGACACTCAGGGAGGCGGCTCTGAGCTTGGTTTGGGGTCTGATGGCTCCTTTCCGTGTGACCCAGGTAGTTGCCCTTGGTCCCCGCCCCACATCTCATGTCCAGTTCCCGCCTTCTGTGGCCCACAGGCATTTGCGCTCAGTAGCTCTGATCTAATAAGTAGTAGCTGCCCTTTCTCAGCCAGATCTCCGGTCCCTGAGCACTTTACAGGCAGTCACTGTCACTGAAACCCCCCAGGACCCCATGAGGTGGGTGTTGTTGACCCTGCTGTGCAGATGAAGGTGCTGAGGCCCGGTGAGGGGAGGTTGCCAGCCAGGCCCTCAGGCAGAGCACTCTAGAACCCATGCCTGCTGTCAGAGCGGCTCCCTGAGTGGGAGTTCGGGGGTGTGCAGTGACCCCGGGTGGCTCAGGCCTGGACCGGCCGGCCTCACACCACTGCCCCCTCCCGCCCAGGACTTCCTGCTGCTGAAGTACAAGGTGGTGGTCGTCGACGAAGCCCACGAGCGCAGTGTGTACACGGACATTCTCCTCGGCCTCCTGTCCCGCATCCTGTCTCTCCGGGAGAAGGTGGGGTGGGCAGCGGGGTGCCGGGAGCCCCCCATCCCAAGGCCAGTACCCAGGCTGCTGCTGCTGGGACAGGGTCCCTGGGCCCAGGGCCAGACTGTGGGTCTTAGTGTAGCAGCGCATGTGGGGGTCCTGGGTCCAGCCTTGGAGACTGTCACCCTTCCCTCCATCCCAAGTTAGAGGCTCCAGTGAAGGGCTCGTGGTTGGCCAGGCCCCACTGGGGTTGGCTTCAGGCCCCGGCCAAGTGTTTGGGATCGGGAGATGGGGCCACTGGCCACGCCCTGTGCTCTTGAGTCTGAGCTGAGTGCCCAGTGCCCGGCCAGGGTCACCCCTGCCACTCCCACCCCCTGGGGGCCTGCTGGGTCGGGGAACTCCAGCCTGGGGTGGTGGCCTCCCAGTCCTGCTGGGAAGAGGACATGCTGCTCTGAGTCCCACAAACGCAGCACACTGGTCAGACGGACGGCAGTTCTGTGCGTGTGGCCTGCCGGGCTGGCCCCTCCGGGCTTCATTTGGAGAGGCGCTGTGAGCTGGGCTGCAGGAAGTGGGGATGGTGTAGGGCTGCAGGAAATGTGGGGAGCGGGGCGAGGCTGGAAGGTTATAGTCTGGGAACCCCAGGTTCATGCCACCATTGCAGCTTAACTTGGGGATGTTAAGGACCCCCTGAAGGAGCCACCACCCTGGGAGAGGAGGGTCCTGCTCTCAGCTCACTTCCCTCACTTTTTCTGGGATCTCCGGCAACCAGGACAGGGGCCAAGGGGTGGGGACTGCCAGGAGGCTGGGGGCCGGCAGTCTACCCGCCCCTGGGCGGCCGTGGGTCACCAAGCCTGTCGTCCGTCCCTCAGAGGCTCAAGCCGCTGAAGCTGCTCATCATGTCGGCCACGCTGCGAGTGGAGGACTTCACCCAGAACCAGCGGCTCTTCCCCAAGCCGCCCCCCGTCATCAAGGTGACGCTCGGGCAGCAGGCGGGCAAGACCCTGTCCGCTTTGTCAGGGAGGGCACTGGTAGTGAGGAGGTGCCCACGCAGTGGATGGAGACCTCGTGGTCAGAGAATCCAGGAAAGGGGAGGGACCAAGCCTGGGCTAAAGCTCGTTCCTTGGGTGTCTGTCACAGGTGGAATCCCGGCAGTTTCCGGTGACAGTGCATTTTAACAAGCGGACACCACTAGAAGACTACAGTGGCGAGTGCTTCCGGAAGGTGTGCAAGATCCACCGCATGCTGCCTGCAGGTGAGGCCCCGCCAGGAGCAAGGCTAGGCCCTCCCCTTCCAGACCCACAGGGGCAGGCAGCGGTCCTCCGCCCTCCTTCGAGTGGCTCGAGTGTTACTTGTCCTTGCCATGCCTCAGTTTCCTCCCTGGTTCCGGAGTATTTATAGTGTCTGCCCTTCCGAGCTCCACCCAAAGTTTTGTGAGGCTTCAGTGACTAACGGGGGTGGCGTCTGTCCACATCTGAGCAGCAGGATGGTCCACAGGGCCCAGGCACAAGTCAGCTGGCACAGGTGCCTGCAGACCCAGGACTGGTGAACAGGTGTGTCCCACCTGAGCTGCACTCCTGAGCCCCAGGGCCCCTAGCGCTTGCTCAGTCACAGTATTTACCTGATGAGGTTCCTGAAGCTGGTGTCACCTTCCCTGTCTCCGTAGATTTACCTGTTCTACGTGTCTCACGTACTAAGTAGGACCACGCAGTGTGGCCTTGGGTGTCTGGTGTCTCTCTCTCCACATTGTGTTCTCAAGGTTCATCCAAGTTGTAGCCGAGGTCAGAGTTTTAGTCCTTTTCACGGAAGGACCACCTTCCATCTAACCCTTCACTCTTTGAGGGGCGCTGGGGCGCTCCTTCCTATTTAGCCTGCCGCACGTGGAGCTGCCGTGGGCAGATTCTGGTTTGCGCCCCTCCTTCCTGATCTGGATGTGGAGCTGCTGGGTCGCACCAGACAGTGGCTGTGGAATCCCCATCCCACCGCACTCAGTCTGGGAAGTGGCTGCCAGTCCATGTCTCCCGTTTCAACGGGTCCTCCTCGAGGCCGGCCCTCAGCGCATGGCTGGGCAGGTGGTTGTGGCTGCATTGGTGTTTGCTGCGTGAGTGACCGGCTAACAGAGGCCTCGTTCTTCTGCAGGCGGCATCCTGGTGTTCCTGACGGGGCAGGCCGAGGTGCACGCACTCTGTCGCAGGCTCCGGAGGGCCTTTCCGCACACCAGACCCAGGCCGCCAGGTAACCAGGAGGCTGGGCGCTCAGGGCCACCACCATGTCCCTGTGTAAGAGCTGCAGCTTTCCCCGTCCATCTCCTGATAAAGGCCGCCAGTGCGGTGACCCTGCTCTGCACAGTGAAGAGCAGGGTCCTGAGTGCCTAGCCTGGGTCACGGGGTGTCTTCCTCCCTGATCGGCTCACGTTTTCCAGAAAAGGAAGACCAGAAGGATTCGGTAGAAGAAACAAGGAGGTTTAAGAAGTCTCGAGCGAGGGCGAAGAAGGCCCAGGCAGTGGTAGGTAGTGGGCAGCTGGGGGTTCTGAAGCTACCGGGCCTGGATGGTGGCTGCCACCCACTCCCCTACCCGCTTGGGGCTGGCTGGGTACCTGGAAACTCAGTTGAAGAGAAACAAAATTACAGCCCCCTTCCCCAGTTAGACTCATTCCAGCGGCCCAGGAGTCACTTACAGCCTGTGGTCCTGACGTCTTGTTTTCCTCAGACATTGCCCCAGATCAGCTTGGACAGTTACTCAGTGCTGCCAGTGGGCGAAGGTGACGAGGACAGGGAGGCAGAAATGGACGACGAGGAGGCAGCCCTGGGCTCCGACCTGGACCTGGACCTGGGGGACGATGGAGCAGACGGAGGTGCGGCCTCCCGCACATGTGCATTCAGCAGGCATCCCCTGAGCTCCAGACTCTCTGACCCACCCCCGGGGGCTCCAGGTCACGGGATATGGCTTCAAATTTCTGCCCCACTGCTTCCTGGCACCCAACAGGCCCTCAAAGATTTGTCGTGTGGATTGTAACGGGGTGCCTCTTGGGAGAAGCATCCACTTCCAGAGGGTGCTTCTATGTGGAGACGGCCCCAGTGCCATCCCTGTCGAGTCTAGGCTGTGTGGGGCAGCCCAAGGACACCCCAGCCAACTCTCGGGCCCAGTACGAGGAAGAGATTCCACAGTGGGCCAGCCACTCCCCGTCTGGTCAAGCAGTGGGGCCAGGGAGAGCCCTGGGGGCCTCTCAGCCCTTCGTCCACCCAGGCTTGGCCTCTCTGGGGCAGAGGGCTGAGCCCCTGGCAGAGTGGGCCAGGGCATGAGCAGGCTGAGGCCAGCTCCTGCCATGGGCGCTGGGGATAGCAGCAGTCCTCTGCCTCCCCCACAGGTGAGCAGCTGGACACCTCACTTCCCCTGCACGTGCTTCCACTGTATTCTCTGCTGGCCCCAGAGAAGCAAGCCCAGGTAACAGGCTGGGGCCAGGGAAGGTGCGTGGCCAGGGAGCCCCCCACGGGCAGCAGGATGGGGGCAGAGCAGGAGCTAGACCATGCAACTGGTCAGCTGGGTGGTCAGCATTTAGCTTAGGAGCATCGTGGCTGGGGCCTGTCCACCTGGTCACCTCCCAGCTGTGCACAGCCTGGCCAGCCTCTTTGATGGGAGAAACCGCTGGCTCTGTCCCCACATGAATTCTTTCCTGATTCTGGTGGTTTTTTTGTGGCCTCTGCCTCCATCCTAGGTCTTCCAACCTCCCCCAGAGGGGACTCGCCTGTGTGTTGTGGCCACCAACGTGGCCGAGACGTCCCTCACCATCCCGGGCATCAAGTATGTGGTGGACTGTGGGAAGGTGAAGAAGCGGCACTACGACCGAGTGACTGGCGTGTCCTCCTTCCGCGTCTCCTGGATCTCCCAGGCCTCAGCTGACCAGCGGGCTGGCCGTGCAGGCCGGACAGAGCCTGGCCACTGCTACAGGTGAGGCACCCCGCGCCCTCGCCAGGGACACTGGGGTCGCTCTGCAGCAGCCACACCCCAGGGAGCAGGAGATGCGGGTCCTGTGTCCCTGTGGAGACTATCTTCAGAGTGCTCCACAAGCCCTTGCTCTCTGGCCTCCAAATACCTTCTTTCTTCACTGTTGCCGCTGCCGTAGTCCAGCCCTTTGCTTTTGTTTGTTTGGGGTTTTTTTTTAAAGATTTTATTTAGTTAATTTTAGAGAGAGAGAAAGAAAGAGGGAAAACTGAGAGAAACATCAGTCTGTTGCCTCTCACGTTTCCCCAATTGGGAACCTGGCCCGCAGCCCAGGCCTGTTCCCTGACTGGGAATCGAACCGGCGACCGTGCAGTTCTCAAGCTGGCTGGCACTCAGTCCACACCAGCCAAGGTGGTTCTTTGGTTTTTATTGCCGAGCTGTGAGAGCTCTTCACGTAGTGAGGGTGTTGGGTCCTGGTCGGGGGTGACGTTGGTAGGTGTTTTTTTCCACTCCGAACTGTTACTCTTTCATAGCTTCATTGCTGTTTTTTCCTAGTGTTGTGATAAATTGCAAAAAAAGGAAACTTGAGAAACTATGCAGGGAAAACGAGTGAGGAATGACTGGTTGCCCTGCACCGAGCGCTGTGTGCCGGTCCCTGTGGTGATAAGCACTCTGCGTGTGATGCCTAAAGCCCTCCCCAGCCTGAGCGAGGCAGCCGCTAGTTCTGCCATTTCCCACATGAGGGCAGGGGTGGGGCGGGCGCGTCTGGTGGTGTGGCCACGCATCTCCGTCATCCACTCAGTGCTCTGAGCTGTGGACCCTGCCTTCCTCAGGCTCTATTCGTCTGCTGTTTTTGGGGACTTCGAGCCCTTCCCTCCCCCGGAGATCACCCAGAGGCCCGTTGAAGACCTGATCCTACAGATGAAGGCTCTCGACATCGAAAAGGTCAGCGCGGCCCCTGGTCCTGCCATCACCTCGCTGCACTGTGGGCCCCGGTGTCAGGCGTAGTTAGCTAGGGTAGCCCTGGTCTCTTGTGGGCTAGCTCCCCTTTGCTGTGGCCCGGGGGGGCCTGGGGGCCGAGCCCAGTGGTCGAGCCCAGACACCTGGGGAGGGCAGATAGACGGCCCAGCGCCTGCATCACTGTCCCGGCGTCACAGGGTATTCTGTCCTCGGAGTCCTCGGTGTCGGGGACGGGACCACCTGCTCCAGCATGGGTGGTGCAGTCCAGGAGAGGAGCCCTGTACCCAGAGGACACCCTACACCCGTTAGGACTCTCCCCATTCGTTCTTCCCCAGCTCTGGGCAACCGCAGGCCTGCTTTCTGGCTCTGCATCTGTCCGTTCTGGACATTCCCCATCAGTGGGGTCACACAGTGCTCGTCCTCCTGTGATTGGCCTCTCGCTCAGCCTCGTGTTTTAGGGTCCCCCGGGCCACAGTGTAGGTCACTGCCTCGTTCCCTTTTATGGCCAAATCACGTTCCAGTGTGTGCATGGACCTCTTGTTTCTCCGCCCCAGCCGGCGGGCGCTGAGCTGCTGTGAGCAGGGGTGGCCAGGGACCTATGAGAACCTTTGTGTTGAGTCGGTCATTCTTTCTAAGGAGCCACCGTCCCAGTCCCCTTGCTGTTTTAGTGCCTGGTGATGCTGACTCGTGTCTGCAGCCTCTTTGGTTGAGCGAGAGCCTGGGAGAGGCAGAGCCCATCTTGCTTTCCTGCGTCTCCACTGCCAGAGCAGCCCCTGCCGCTGCTCGGCGCTCGGGGAGTGCTCTCGAGTGTGTGCCATCTGTGACGAAGTGAAGGGCGAGGCCTTCGGCGTTCCCTGGCCTGCAGATTGAGAAAGCCCGGGACCCCTTTGAGTGTCTAGCCCCTGCGTCTGGTTGGCGTGCGTGGTGCTCAGAGGACAGCCTGGCCTTGCTCCCTCGCGGCCACCGTGCTCACTTCTTGGCATTCACTCCCATCTCCTGCCCGTGTCCCTGTGTCCAGGTGGTCAACTTCCCCTTCCCAACCCCGCCCTCCGTGGAGGCCCTCATGGCTGCCGAGGAGCTGCTGATCGCCCTGGGGGCCCTGCAGGCGCCCCAGAAAACGGACAGGTAGCTGGGGGAGGGGGCAGAGAACCCAGTTCTCTCACATCCTCAGCCCCTCCCTCCCTGGCGCCCACCCACCTGCCTGACCTCCCCCACCCCCACCTCGGTGCCACAGGATGAAGCAGCTGCAGAGGTCCCGGCTGAGCTGCCCCATCACCGCACTGGGCAGGGCCATGGCCACATTCCCCGTGGCGCCCCGCTACGCCAAGATGCTTGCGCTGAGCCAGCAGCACGGCTGCCTGCCCTACGCCATCACCTTGGTGGCTGCCATGACCGTCCGGGAGCTGTTCGAGGACCTGGACAGGTAGGGCCTGGGGCCCGCACTAGAGCCATGCCCAGGCCGAGCAGGGCTGCCCTGTGCTGACAGGTGGCCTGGAGCCTGGCCTGCGGGGGTATAACTGGCTCGTCAGGTGGCCTTGCACAAGACCCTTGTCCTCTCTGCATCCGCCAGTGTTCTGATTGCTACAGAATCTGTTTGTTATTCGGACGATGCTGACATCAGGGCTCGGTAGCATGAGGGCTGAGAGCCCCGACCTTGGGCCAGACCGCCAGGGTTCAAACCTCCCTCTGCCACTTCTGAGCTGTGTGACCCCAGAAAGGTGACTTCACCTCTCTGTGCTCATCTTCCCCATCTGGACAGGGGGTTGGGGGGTGAGATGTTAATGACGCTGGAGTTGTGTGGGTTAGATTAGCTAACACGAGCAAAGGACTTCAGACCGTCCCTGCCCCACCCCTGAGCGTCAGCTGCTGTTTTCGGGTGTGGGGACCGTGACGATGACTTGTTATCCAGTCCGCACCTGGGGGCGAGTTCCGAGCTGTCGGGACTTCTCGTCACCGTGATTTGTGGACACGTGGTAATGCCCGATATCACCCTCTGATGGGCTGTTTGTTTGCACTGCTCTCCACGTGCCGTTGCGGGTGGGGCCCGTGCCTGGTGTTTATCTTGTTGGCTGCCAGAGGTGAACTTGGGGATGATTTTTGGGCCAGAGCCTAAGACCTTAATCATGTTAGTGACTCCACTGGGCGATGTCTCTGTCCCTAAGCCTCCGAGCCTACCCTGATTAACAGACATGCGCCCTGCCCTGCAGCCCTCGGCCCGGACTGTAGCCAGACGTGCGTTATGTTGCAGGCCGGCTGCCAGTGATGAGGAGTTGGCCAGGCTGAAGAGCAAGCGGGCCCGGGTGGCCCAGATGAAGAGGATCTGGGCCGGACAAGGGGCTTCCCTGAAACTCGGAGACCTCATGGTGCTGCTGGGTGTGTGTCAGACGTGGAGGGGGAGGGGAGGGCCCGTGGAGGGTAGTCCCGGGTGGGGGGGCAGCGAGTGAGTGTGCCCCTCCCTCTTCTCCAGGCGCTGTGGGAGCCTGCGAGTACTCGGGCTGCTCACCCCAGTTCTGCGAGGCCAGCGGCCTGCGGTACAAGGCCATGGTGGAGATTCGGCGCCTGCGCGGCCAGCTGACCACTGCAGGTATGGCCCCAACGCCGGCCTCCAGGACCCCAGGGTTCCCCGTCCATGGGCAGCCCCAGCAGGGAACGTGACCCTTACAGTGTTTAAAGTTGTTCTGAGCAACGTTGTCCATGTACACCTGCTCTCCATTTACTCGCCGGCTCTGCGTTTGCAAATTCACCTGCTCACTAAAAGGCATTCACGACCCCACACCAGGACAGCACCTGGAGGTCCTTGGAGGACACGCATCCGCTCTTCCATCAGCCTCTCAGTCTCATCCTTCTCTTGGTGACATCCTCTCGTCACCCTCTGTCCCCGGCTCTGGTCTGGACCAGCTACCCACCACACCTTCTGTCCAGCTACCCTGGACCAGCCCCTTGCCCTGCCCCATCCTGGTTGTACCCACTCCCGAGTAGGGCCCGCCCTCGACTAATGGGGTATACAGGGGTCCAGGTGTCTCTGGGTTACTGTCCTACCATCCATGGCACTGTGGCATTGTCCTTAACACCGCCTTGTGGGCTGAGCTAGCAGTTAGATCTTCAATAACATCCGCTTTCCAGGCAGGTGGAAGGGGCAGGACTCGGCCAGCGAAACCCAGAGGGTTTGGGGTTTTGTCCCGAGGATGAGGACGTGGCTGAGGGGTGAGCAGCCGGCTTGGCCCTGTGAGGCCGGTCTTCCTGTGGCCTTGGTGTGGAGGGGCCACAGTCGGCCTCTGCCGAGGGAGAACTCGGTGCTGAGGGGTGTGAGGCCTTCCAGGAGGTCAGGGTGTAGCCGGCCCCAGGCCCCACATCTTCACATCTGTCACCCCCTGCAGTAAACACTGTGTGCCCTGAAGCTGGGCTCTTCGTGGACCCCAAGATGCAGCCACCTTCTGAGAGCCAGGTGACTTACCTGCGGCAGATCGTGATGGCTGGCCTGGGAGACCACCTAGCCCGCAGGGTCCAAAGCGAGGATCTGCTGGACGACAAGTGGAGGAATGCCTACAAGGTTGGGAGTCAGCTCGGGGGACAGGCAGTGTGGTGGTCGCTGCACCCGGGGCTCCCACTCCTCCCTGCCCTCTGTCCTGCGTCCTGTTGGCCTGGGCACTCATGGTGCCAGCTGTGGGCGTGGTCAGCACACCTGGGGGAACAGCAGACGGGGTGGGGAACCCCGGGATCCGGGTGGGCGTGTCCTCAGCCATGGTCCCCACCATGGAACAGGGTGGTGTGCACAGTGCAGTCACACCTCCTTTGGGCATGAGCTTTTTGCCTCAACTTACTTTCACATCTGCTTAGCTGGAACCCAAGTTCCACATTGCACAGCCCGCCATGTTAAAGCGTGCTGGTCGGCGGCTCTCAGCAGATTCCTAAGATGGGCGGCCAGCGTACAGTCAGTCTCAGAACATTGTTGTCACCCCAGCTTCTCATCTCCCCGCCCCGTGAGGCCATGTTCCAAGTACTTCCCGCAGACAGGATCACACAGCACGTGGCCCTTTCTTTCTGGCTTTTCTGCGTCAGCACCTGTCCACGTGTCCGTGTCTTCCCACGGCTGGACACCTCCCTGGACGGTGCGCCGTGCACAGGCCAGCATGCAGCTGGGTTCACATGGGCTCACCTCACCAGGGCTCACGTCTCTTGAACTCAGGCCCACGCACCCTCTCTCTGCAGACTCCTCTGCTCAACGACCCGGTGTTCATCCACCCCAGTTCGGTCCTTTTCAGAGAACTTCCCGACTTTGTGGTCTACCAGGAAATTGTGGAGACCACCAAGATGTACATGAAAGGTAGCAAAGCTGGTGGCTCGCCCCTGGTCCGACCCACTGTGGCCCTGGTGAGCTGTGTCACCGGGACCATGGCGGGGAGAACACCCATTCCCTTCCCAGGCAGCAGGGCCAGCTCTGACCCCTGCCCTTTCCCCCTGGGCCCCAGGTGTCTCGACCGTGGAGGTCCAGTGGGTCCCAGTCCTGCTGCCTTCCTACTGCCAGTTCGACAAGCCCCTGGAGGAGCCGCCCCCTGTTTACTGCCCTGAGAGGGGGCGGGTGCTGTGTCACCGGGCCAGCCTGTTCTGTAAGTTGGGTGACTTCCTGGTGGCTTTGGGGCATACACGGTCCTGTGCCCTGCACTAGGAGATGTGTGTCTCAGGTGGTGTCACCCCAAACTGCCTGTCCCTCTCGTGGGTGGGGCCCAGGGCTCAGTAGGGGACTGGGGAGGTCCATCATGGCCCCTCACTGGCTCCTGCCTCCAGATCGCGTCGGCTGGCCACTCCCCGCCGTCCAGGTGGGTTTCCCAGAAGGCCTCGACTGCTACAAGCACTTTGCTCGCTTCCTGCTAGAAGGGCAGGTAGGCGGCTGGATGGCCCCCCTTTCCCCTTCCTTGGTGTCGTGGGCGGGAGGTGAGCCTGGACCTCTCCCTGGCCTGTGACCTCTCCTCAGGTCTTCCCCAAGCTGGCCTCCTACCAGGGCTGTTTGCTGTCCAGCCCCAGCACGATGCTCAAGACGTGGGCCAGGTATGGGTTTTCCTGAGTGCGTCAGAGTGGCAGGTGGCGGCAGAAGCTGCTGTTGGTATCCGGGGCCACCATAACAAATCGCCATCAATAAGAGTCATAGAACAGTAGAAATATGTTCTCTTATAGTTCCGTAGGCCAGAAGTTCAAAATCAAGCTCTCAGTAGGGCTGTGCTTCTCCCAAAGGCTCCAGGGAAGGGTCCTTCTGCCTCTCCCAGCTTCTGGTGGCTCCAGGTGTTCCCTGCCTGGTGGCTAAATCATTTGGATCTCTGCCTCTGTCCTCACATGTCTATCCCCTTTGCCCTCTCATAAGCACACCGTCATTGGGTTCAGGGCCACTCCAGTCCTGCGTGACTGTACCAGTTATATCTCTGAAGACCCTCTTTCCAAATAAGGTCACACTCTGAGGTTCTGGGTGGAATGGACTTTTAAGGAGACACTGGTCACCCCAATATAGAGCTGCTGGGTGCCAGCAGGAGGTACCCTGTGTGCCTGAGCCCTGGGAGCTCCCTGCCAGCTGAGCCCAGGCCCACCTGTATCCTGCCTGTCATCACCTGATCATCCCTGCCCTTCCCCTTCTGCTTGCTTTCTGCTCATGACCACCCCCAAGAAGACACCTGCTCCTTCCTGAGGCTGGTTTCCCTGATAGTGTTGGGGGCTTGGAAGCAGGCAGGTGCTCCCAGGGACCTGGCTGGGGTGTGGGGCCTGGTGCCCTGCCAGCAAATGGTTTGAGCACCCTCTCGGTGCTGGGCCGGTTCTCCTGCTGGGAAGCAGGCACAACCCCCTCCTCTCAGGGATGTTTATGGTGCAGGGACACTGACAGCAAACTGCACAGCTGGCATTAATGGCTGCAGGGGTGGCGATGCAGGGTCGCCAGGTGGGGTTGGTCAGAAGAGTGCTTGGGCGGATTTGGGGGAGGTGGGGCTGTGAGCCAGGCAGAAATCTGGAGGAAGGTTCTGGATGGGGTGAGCAGCATGCACAATAGCAGCCTGGGTGGGCAGGTGCTCTGGGAATGAGAGGGGCCAGGATGGGCCAGTCGGAGGCAGTGGAGGCCCAAGTGGTGGGAGGTGGGGTCGGAGAGGTGACAGGTCTGGACCCTCCAGTCCAGCCAACATCCCCAGCAGGTTGGAGGGGAAAGGAGCCTTCACCATCCTGGGCAGGGCTGGCCTGACCATGACCAGCCTGTGGGTGGCATGATGGCCCACACCCCACATCCCCACCCACAGGCTGCAGCCCAGGACGGAGAGTCTCCTGAGAGCCCTTGTTTCCGAGACAGCCAACTGCCGAGACGCCTTGCTGGCTGCTTGGAAGAAAAACCCCAAATGTGGGTTTGACCATGGCAGGCACCCCCTGGCCAATGGGTCGGGAGTGGGCGGGATGGGGCTGGCTAGGGCAACCCAGGCGTGGTAGGAGGCTCTGCCCTGCAGCGAGTGGCCGCGCACAGAGCCACTCTGACACTGTCCTCCCACCCCCCTGCAGACCTGCTGGCGGAGTATTGCGAGTGGCTTCCACAGGCCATGCACGCCGATGTTGAGAAAGCCTGGCCGCCGACCTCTGACCACTGAACTGATACTGGCCGCAGGGCTGAAGACTGGTCTGGGGACCAAGGCGGGTGACAGAAGCCTGTTTCTGGCATGGTCACCCTGGCCTCTCCGAAAACCCTCGCTCATCTTGGCCGATTCTGGACACAGCTTGCAGTCTATCCTAGGGGCGGCTCTTTTAGTGACTCTTTATTATGTGGCAGATGATGATTTACCTCACGTGCCGGTCCCCTTTCTAAATGTGCTCTGTGGACTACATTAGTCCTGTGGAGCAGCAGGGCTGGAGGGCAGAGTCACGGAGGGTACCCTCCCTACAGCAAGCAGCCCCCATGCTGCTCGCCCTCTTGTGGAGGGGGGTGTGAGGAGGGGCGTCTACCCAGCAGTCAGCTCCCCTTGCTATAATAAATCTTGATGTAGAAGTCCTGAGTCCCAGTGAACTGGAATGTGGGGTGATCTGGGGGCGCCCACCTGCCCCCTGTATTGAAGCTCACTGATAGACGCTCACCAGCCTGTCCATGCTGGTCACCTGGCACTAGGAGCCTGCTGGGATGGTTCGGTTCCTCACTTCCACTTGGGTGTTTTCCTAAATCAGTTGGTGCTAATACTACAATCCAAATGCCAGAGTTTCACGATGTAAGTACGTAAGACATAACAAAACATGTTTAATGTTCCAAAACCATTCACTTCCCCAGCCTGGTAGCTAACCTCAGTGTGCCCCCAGCTAGATCTCCCCTTGGCTTTCTACCACCCCTACACCCTGGCCCTCACCTCCTGTCTGGACCAGTCTTGGGCTTCCTGGCCAGTCTGGTGTCCCACCTGTGGGCACATGGTGTATTCTCCACGTGACTGCCAAAGGGAGCCTTTAAAACCAAAATCTGGTCATATTCTGGTACAGCAGGCTTTCCAGTGTCTTAGAACATCAAAACCCCTGCCTCCTTAATTCTGCAAACTCCATGCACAGGGTTTGCTTTCTGTCTCTGCGACCCAGAGTGCACCCCTGAACCTCAGGGCCTTGACACCTGCCATTTCCTCTGTTTCTACAGTCAGGCACCCCTGACAGGGTGTCTCTAGCGTGGTTCCCCCACACAACCCTCCTTCCGCCTTCCTCTCATGACCCTTAGTCTCCATGAAACATCACTACCTTCTTGTTGGACTGAACTGGAGTGTCAAGTTCAGGAGGGCTGAGGAACCTGGCCTGTCTTACCCAGGGATGCCGGGATACTTGAACTAGGGCACGCAGTAGGTGCTCAGTGCACGCATGTTACCTGGCATTAGGCAGGTAAGAGTCACTGAATGACCAGTTTTCCTGCTTGATGACACGAATAACTAGGATCCTCGGCTTAATTGTTCCCTCCCAACTACCCAAGTTCGACTCTCCAGCGGAGGGATCTGGGTATGTGCGATTGGGACCCAGGGACGTTTTCTCGAGTCTGGTGGTGAGAGGATCTGGGTCCCTTTTCTTGTCAGGCCCCCACCGAGTGACCAGCTGGTTTAGAGGGTAAAAAGTGGAGATGCCGGGGATTGAACCCGGGGCCTCATACATGCAAAGCATGCGCTCTACCACTGAGCTACATCCCCTGGTTTCTCAAACGCTGAGAGTGTAGAAATCCACAGCTTTTCTCGTTTGCAGACATGCCTCTCTAAATGTTCAGCGTTTTCATCGGTTCACATGGGGCTTTCCGTGACCCCTGGAAACCCACCGACCAGACACTGCACTTGCAAAAGCCCGGCCCGGGTCGGTGGGGCGGTAGGAAGAGAATACTGTATCTGTATAGACCCACGAGGAGCAACTTGATCAGAGCTTGTCCTCGTTAGTATAGTGGTGAGTATCCCCGCCTGTCACGCGGGAGACCGGGGTTCGATTCCCCGACGGGGAGGCCAGCGAAACTTTTAAGTGCTATGTGCCCGCAGTCGTATCTGCAAACGTGAAAATTAGCACGCTCCCACAAGACACCCTTACCCCCGGTATACACTCCGCAAGGAAAAGTGGGTGGTCGCAGGTGGGCCTGATAGGTTACCCATCAGGTACGTAGTATAACAGAGCTGGGATTTTTTCGTATTTGTATTCCTGGTCAACAGCTAACGCTTACAGCGCTTTTGTCCTCGGATCGGGCAGTAATCATCTGCGCTTTACAACAACCTTATCTATCAGTAGGAGCTGCTCTGTCACACTGGACAGATGGTGTAACTTGCCCAAGGTCACCTAAATCGCTCTCTACTCTAGACACTGGTCACCTCTGGGGACAAGGAGTGGGAGAAGGTAGGAGCGACTCCTTGACCTTCCTTCCATTCTTATCTTTCTGGACTGTTTGATTTTGTTTTTCTTTCTCCCTCCCTCCTTCTTTTTCCTCGTTTTCTTTCCCCATTTTCTTGTCCCCCTCGCTTCCCTTTGTTTCCTTCCTTTCTTCCTTTTTCCATTTTTATCAGAATAATACACTTAGTTTTTAAAGAACAGCTGTGTGTTAAAGAAGAGCAGCAGTAGGGGTCCCTTGCAGCCCCCCAACTTGCTCCCCTGCCAAAAGAGTTCAGAAGATGCCGCTCGGCATTTAGATTATTTTGAGCTGAAGGCCCTTGACAAACAGCTAATGTAGGAAGAGGCTCTCGGTGAACTCCCCTTTATCTGCCTAATGACAGATCCTCGAAAAGAACTCAGCTGTCACACAGCCCCTCCCCAGGGATGACGGACTTGTCACAGGACAAGAGACCAGAAGTGGGCGACACGCCTAGATGAACTCTGTCGACAATGGTCATACTTCCCAGGTGCAATCAGAAGAAAATCCAAGGCCTTCACCTCGGAGGCTGGCGAGATCTGGCTTCTGCCCGCGTCTTTGTCCTTGCCGCGCACCCTGACCCTGAGCCCCTGGCCCCTCCTCACCTCTTCCACGCAGACTCTCTGCCTTCGTCACCGACCTCGGCCCAGCCTCAGGGCTTTGCATAGGCTGTCCCTTCTGTCTGAGAGCTTTTCATTCCCCGGGTCTTCTTACCAGCTCCTCACTTCTCTTACTGCCGCACCCCCCATATTCGATCCCATCACTACGGTTTACTTGTGGATGAGCCAGGTGCTCACAAACACTTATGAAATGACTTCCCACCAGAGAGGATCTCCACCCCTCTCCTCCATCTCCTAAAGGGAAAAGAGGCAGGGAGCGCTGCACCTGGATGCCGACTTGTTGATTTCTTCATGTCTTGAGGCTGAGCAGGTGCCACAGGTGGGGTGGCCGTGCTTAGAGGCCGGACGTGAGGCACTCACTGCCCCAAGGAAAGCCGCATTCAGGCCTGTGCGTCATCCCACGGGCCTCGGAATGATCAGCATCCCTGCCCCGCTTGGGCTGCTTGGGGAGCTGCACCCAAGGGCGACCTTGTTCTTCTGCACAGAGACGAGAGCTTGAGAAACCGGACTCTGAGCCAGGTACGATTCATCCATTCATTCGTTTGTTTATTAATTCAACAAATACGTATTAAGCACTGCCCTGGGCCCTGAGGAATACAGCAGTGATGCAGACAGATGGCTTCTCCTGGGTTTGTCATTCTAGGCTGGGGAGACAGAGCATGGACTAGGAAAACAATACAATACCTAAGCTAACAATAAACAGTAAGAAGCTGGGGTCGTGTTGGACGACGTGATCAGGGAAAGCTTCTTGAAGGTGGTGGCCTTGAAAGACGCGAGGAGGTATTGCACACAGGTGCGGGGCGAACCTGGCAGGAATGGATTCCTGTTGATTTTAGTCTCTTGGCATCCGTCCCCGGGCGGATGATTCAGGGCTGGTAAGCAAAGTAGCAGTGAAGGAGCGCACGTTGGCCACAGCCGCCGAAATAGCTCAGTTGGGAGAGCGTTAGACTGAAGATCTAAAGGTCCCTGGTTCGATCCCGGGTTTCGGCAGCCTTCCTTTTTCTTTTCTCCGGGACGGGAGTAGAAATAAGTAAAATTGGGGTAGGAATAAGTAAATGACGGTTTTTTGGGCCAACTAGTAAAAAGATTTTACTTTCTTTGTTTAAAACAGCTCAAGAGAGGTATCCAATCGGGAGCCCGAGGGAATGGGGTCTTCCTCGAGGCACCCCACCTGCAGAAATCCAACAAGAGCAAGTGTTTCCTTGACTCCATTTCTTTTATTTGATTAATCTGTTCCATATGTGTTGGTTGTTCGTTAATTTTTGCTTTCTTTTTATTAATGTCTGCGCCCTGAACATCCGCAGCTAAATCAAAGAACCGAGCAGGAAACGGCCTCTTCAAGATGGAATTAAGTGGGACTTCTCATTCTTTCGTGCTGTAGGAAAAGGTAAATCGGGTAAATCCTCGGGGTCTGCTAATAGCTAAACACCTTGAAGGAGAGGCTTTCAAAAAAAAAAAAAGAGTTCTACAAACCCGGGGTGTGGAGATGCCGGGGATTGAACCCGGGGCCTCATACATGCAAAGCATGCGCTCTACCACTGAGCTACATCCCCCGCCCCCAGGAGGCGCGGATGCAGGAAGTCGCCACTTTTCCCCACTAGCACATTTTCTTCCTTTCCGGGGGTTCGGAGTCTGCATAGATTCCAGCAGGTCCCTTTGGGCCCCAGCGAAGCCGGTTGCCCGGCCCTGCGCGCCTGCAGAGACCCCACGAACCGACCCCTACCGCAGCCTGGAGAGCGCTGTCTCCATATGGACGAATGAGGAGAGTGTTTTGTAAGGCTCGTCCTCGTTAGTATAGTGGTAAGTATCCCCGCCTGTCACGCGGGAGACCGGGGTTCGATTCCCCGACGGGGAGGTTGTGCTGTCTTTTTACCCTGTCTCCTTATTTTTTTCATCTCTTTTAAACAGATCGAATTCAATTTTTTCTTCTTTCAGTTTTATCTTGTACAAGTCGAGTTCTTGGACTTTCATAGGCATTTCTTTTCTCTGGAAGAGTAAACCTGACAGTCAAGTGACATTCGTCAGGCCCATGTCTATCGACTGCTTGGTCCCACCCATGCCCTAGCTTCCAGTGTCACAAGGTTACAAGGAAAAAAGCACTTTGTCCCACGGACCCATTAGTTTCCATTTCCTGCATGCCCACAGCGCTGCTGTAAAGTGTTTGCTTTATATAATGGTTTCTCAGAACAAAACTGTCAACTTCTAAAGCCAAAAATGGCTTACTCTGCTCCAGACATTCCATGTTTATGTCCTGCTCAGAGGTAGGAAATACTGATGGAATGTTGAAGGATGCCGTCAGAGAGTGTTGATGGATTTGAGCCAGGCTGGAGGGTGACTGTAAACTCAATGGTTTTCTAGTCTTAACTGAGTTGCAGACTCAACTTCCTGAATACCGGTCTCCTCCTGCTTGTTTCCTATTCTTTCGTTTGTTTATTAGTTTGTTTATTCTTCCACATCCATCCCACAAATATTTACTGAGTATTTACTATGTGCCAGGCAGGCGCTGTTGTGGGCACTGGGGACACAGCAGGAAACAAGACAAACAAGACAAACAAGACCTTGTCCTCCTGAGCTGACGGGCTAGCGAGGGACACAAATAGTACAAAGCAGGCTTCAAACATGACAAATGCACAAACAGAAACACAACACAGCAGAGCGGTGGGGAAGGCAATGTGTGAGAGTCTCAGGCCCCTTGGGAGAGGTGCCAGGAAGGCCTTTCTGAGGACCTGGACAGTAAGGAGGAGCAAGCCATGAAAAGATCTGGGGAGTGCCTTCGAGACAGAGGGAGTGGCCTGTACAAAGGCCTTGAGGTGACGAGGAACCTGACACTCCTGAGGAACAGCAAGGAAGCAGGTGTGGCTGGGGTGGCCTGAGGAGGAAGGAGAGGAAGAAGGGTGGACGCTAGCAGGATCAGCAGAAGCCACATCATGGAGGGCCTTAAAGGCCACGCTAAGAGTTTTATGTGAGAGGCAGCATAATCGAGTTTGGTTTGAGCACAATAATCTGGCAAGAGAGCAAGCCGGGGTACCTGCTGAGCTGAACACAATCCCATTAGCTCCTCCCCAACCACGTCCAAAATACGGCCACCTATGGCACCATCCTTCTGTTCTGGCCAAGGTCTCTCTCTTGGCCACCCCCTTGGGCTAAGGCCAGGGGAGGGCTTGCACAGGAGCCCCATGCTGCGCCTGACCCCGTACCCTCTTGTCCATCCCTTGCACCTAAACAGCACCAGCAAAGCATCAGTTCACTCCTGGGGGGGATGTGGGAAGTACCAGCCCTTCACTAGAGTTCATGTAACAACAGCATCGATAAAACGAGAACTCCAGCCTCGGAGCTCAACCTTGTCCCTACCAGTCATCATTCTGACCCTTCTATGTGTCTCATCTGTTCAGTGTCACCCCCCCCACACCCCACCCCGTGGAGTAGGTACTAGTAAAACCTCCACTTCACAGAGGAGGCCCCAGAGGTTTGGGAATAAAATTATTGCGGCTGAATCCAGCGTCCTGTGAAACAGCTCACTGAAGCCCTTCGTCCTGAAATTTCAGGCATCTGCAGGCTGTGAGGGACCTAACTGGGACCAAGGAGGCCGGACATTTTGGGAGGTGTTCTCTCCATCATAGTAAGTGACTCTATTTCCTGCCTGGGAATCTCAAGCACTCCTGGGAGGTGGTGTAGCCTCAGTTTTCTGCCCCCTCCTTGCCCCTCTCCCGTTCCTTCACCACTGAGTGGCACCTTGATGACCAGAAAGACACTACACATTGTGACTTCTGTCCCCTGGGGTGCTGCCTAAGCACTCTGGAAGAGACAGGCTCATTGACAGTTAACGGTGGCTCTTTTCAGTGCACAATTGTGAAGAGATTCCTCCCCCTGAGTTTAAGCCATGATTCTGGGGGCAGGATCTGTTTCTTTTTAGTTTGCTTATTTTTATATTCAGAAAAGTTCTTTGGGGAGGAAAAAAAATCTTCAAGCAGATGTGCAGACCTTAAAGTAACTGAAGGTTGAAATGGTTTTAAAAGACAGGAAACCAGAGATTTTGGGGTAGAGGCGCAATTGGGCAATGCCTTTCTTTATTGGAAAGAGATTCTTTCATTTTCTTTCCCTTCTTATCTGTTTGTGAGAAGCCACATTGAAGAATAGATCTGTTTCTTCTTTTTAAAAAAAGAAAAGAAGAAGGAGGAGGAGGAGGAGGAAGAGGAGCAGCAGCAGCCCTGACTGGTGTGGCTCAGGGGATTGCGCACCCGACTGCAAACCAAAGGGTCACCGATTTGATTCCCAATCAGGGCACATGCCTGGGTTGTAGGCCAGATATCCAACAGAGGGTGTGTGAGAAGCAACCACACAATGATGTTTCTCTCCCTCTCTTTCTCCGTCCCTGCTCCTCTCTCTAAAAGTAAATATTTATTTTTTTTAAGATTGTATTTATTTATTTTTAGACAGAGGAAAAAGGAGGGAGAAAGAGAAGGAGAGAAACATCAATTTGTGGTTGCCTCTCACATGCCCCCTACTAGAGACCTGGCCCGTAACCCAGGCACATGCCCTGACTGGGAGTCTAAGGGGTGACCCTTTGGTTCGCAGGCCTGCGCTCAGTCCACTGAGCCCCACCAGCCAGGGCTAAAAATAAATATTAAAAAAAAAGAATAGGTCTGTTTCCAACAGTATGGGTGGTTGTCAGAGGGGAAGGAGGGTGGGGAGGATGAAGAGGGTAAAGAGGTCAAGTGTGTGGTGCTGGAAGACTAGACCTCCAGTGGTGAGCGCACAATAGAGTACACAGGTGTGGTATTATAAAGTCATGCACATGAAATTTATACAATGTCATTAACCGCTGTTCCCTCACACAAACTTAATTTTAAAAAGATTCGTTCCCAGCACCTCCACCAAAAACAAACAAACAAAAAAGAATAGTTCTATTTCCCTTTTGCTCTTTGGTTCCAGTGCTAGAATTTCAGCTGTAAGTTTATTAAAAACAGCTCTATTTGGGAGAAACAGATGATTTATTTTGGTTCGCTTTTTATAAACCTTAACACTCATTTAAATATACAAAGTTTATTTAGAAAGGAAACAATTTAAGATTAGAATCTAGCAGAGAATTTCAGAAAACAAATAACCTGGGGTGGGGGATGTAGCTCAGTGGTAGAGCGCATGCTTTGCATGTATGAGGCCCCGGGTTCGATCCCCGGCATCTCCATTGCACTTTTGTTCCTCATCGTTAAAGAGCTGTGAGTGCAATTTTAACAAGTGTAGCCCCTCCACATGATCTGTCCCTTCTGAAGTCTTGAACAATCCAAATGCACTTTGCTAGAAGAGACAAACAGAAGTTTGCAGAAAAACCTAAAAGAGGCAAAACCAGACAGCAAGCTGAGCAGAAAGATCAAGCTGGGGAGTCACTGCCTGTTTCCTGGTACTGTGACTTCAGTGAAAGGCCTGGAGGGCCCGTGACTCATTCTTGGGGTCAGAGGGTGAGTGTGAGTCAGAGGTCTCAGCCTGCTTGACCTTCTTGCTTCCAGAATGATCAATTTCAGAGGGAGCCACCCAAAAGGAAACCAGCATTCCCAGCAGGCAGCTTTCGTTCCCTGCTTCATCAGCAACAGGTCACGAAAGAGAGACAGAGAATGAGAGAAAGGAAGAAAGAGAGAAAGAATGAAGTGCATATGCTGCTTATATTTATACTCTGCATTTTATCACTAAAAATAAAAGCTATATTTTATTGAACAAGGGGTCCTGTTGCATCCTGTGGGTTCAGTTCTTTGTCTGCATTAATAATGGATCCTTATCCATCAATCTTGTCTCATTTGACTCCACCTCATGTTTTAAATCATAAAAACATCTCATCTTCAATGTGGAGAGATTCTTGGCAAAGCCTTGATTTTTGAGATGGAACTGAACTTCCTGGAGTGACTCACCAGTTGGGAGGTGGAATATCGGTGACAGCTGCCGTTTGTCACCAGCTGAGCTTCTATGAAGGTTACTTCTCCCTCAATGCCAGCAAGGTTTTAAGAGGAAAAACAAAAGTTGAAGTTATTTTTTAAATTACGAGGCCCAACACAAAACTAATGATATGCTTCTGTTTTACTTTGTGTCTTTTAATGAAATATTTCCCTTTTTTAAGATTTTATTTATTTATTTTTGGAGAGAGAAGGGAGGAAGAGAAGGAGGGAAACATCAATGTGTGGTTGCCTCTCACGTGCCCCCTAATGGGGACCCAGCCTGCAACCCAGGCATGTGCCCTGACGGGGAATCAAACCCATGACCCTTTGGTTCAGCAGCTGGCACTCAGTCCACTGAGCCATACCAGCCAGGGCTATCATTAAGCATTTCTAAGAGCACAATGACAAGGAAGAAATACCATAAGGAAAATAGCAACACGAGGTTTGTGTTGGGAAATGGAGCTTCCTAGAAAAGCTGTTGTGAATCTTTGAAAAAATATTTTAACAATGACATTTTATTTTACATTAAAAACAAAACAAAACAAAGTCCATTATATGAGCTACCTAGAGTACTCATATTCAAAGAGACAGAGAGCAGAATGGTGGTTGCCCTGGGCTGGGAAGATGGGGCAATAGAGTTGTTTAATTAATGGGTACAGAGTTTCAGTTTTGCAAGATGAAAATAGGTCTGGAGGTGGATGGTAATGATGGTTGCATAGCAACGTGAGTGTTGAAGGGTAGCAGACTGCGCCACCCCAAAATAGTCCACTTTGATATTATTCTGAGCTGAAGGCACTGGAAAAACAGCAAATGCAGAGACAGCCATTCACCAAATCCCTTTATCTGCCTAATGACAGATCCTCCAAAAGGAGCTGAGTGGTCCTACATCCCTCCTGGGTTTCACTAACCAGGGAAGACGGGGTCTTGTCACAGGAGGGAGAGTAGGAGTGGACACCAAACTTTGTCACAAACTATCATATCTCCCATCTGTTCTATTCTCCCATTTGTCTTACCTAAAAATTACTTACTCTCTCCTAAGAGACCTATATCCCTCTCCCCCTTTCCTTGTGGTATTTAAGCCTAAAATCTAAAGCCAAGTCCTTGAGTTACTCATTTCCCCAGGGTATCTCCCAAGTGTAGGTGAAGTAAGACGTGTTAGTAAACTTCTGGGGGTTTTTCCTCTTGTTACAATCTCTTGTTATCACGAGGGTCTCTAAGAAATCAGAAAGGCAAATTATTTTTCCTCCCCGACAATACACTTAGCACTACTGAGCTGCACAGTTAAAAATAGTTAAGATGGTAAAGTTCATTGTGTGTATTTTGCCACAATTTTTTTTAAAGCCCAAATAGGTTAGAAGATGAAATTGGTTATTTTTAAGCTGCAGCAGTTCGTGTTCTGCCTCATGATGCAAATGCACAAACAGGAAAAAGAACAGAGTCCCTCGGACCGCTGTGGTGCTTTTCCCCCTGAAGCTGCAGATGCCCTTGACTACCTTTTATGGTTATATAACGATGACAAAGCAGGGCAAACCTTTCCCTTCCAGCTCTCCAGGGGAAAAGGTCTGCCAGTCTTTGTGTGCTGGGACATTCTCACCGTGCTGAGTTAAGTCCCAAATGAGATTGTGACCTTCAGGGGAAGTGAAGTCTTTGGGGGGAAGGAAGAAAAGCAGACAAATAGGTACCAGTCCAATCTCTGCCTCCCAACCTCCCCACCCCCAGCCCAACACCCAGGCCCTTTGTGAGCTCAGCAGGTCATGTGCTCAGTCTGCCTGCCAATCCAGGCGTGTTGCTGGGCCTCTGTCCCTCTTCCATTGGTGGCAGCTCTGAAGCAATTTCTTCTGGGTCGCCTGCAAAGGACGGGTCTGGGAGGAAGGGACTGAAAATGGATCCAATGACTCATCCTGCTTCTGGCACTTTCTAGACATTGCATTCTAGGTCATAGGATTTTAGGGTTAGGAGCATGACCTGATACCTGATTCCTGAGACCCAGTGGGACATTCAGACATTGGGAGCCCTTCCCAGCAAACAGAAAGGCAGTTGCCACAACAACAAGAAGCAGCCTCTGTCGACCAGGGTTTCTGAACCTCAGCATTACTGACATTTGGGGCCAGGTAACTGTGTTGTGGGGGCTCGTCCCATTTTAGGGTGTTGAGCAGCATCCCTGGCCTCTACCACCAGCTGCTAGTAGCACCATGCCCCTCGGCACTAGCCCTCTACCCAGTTGTGACAACCAAAATAGTATCTCCAGACACTGCCAGGTGTCCACTGAGGAACCAACTCACTCGTGGTTCAGAACCACTGTTCTACAGAAACACCAGCCACCTCCAAATAGGTGGAATGAAGTGTTCCCCAAAATTGCTCTGTTGAGTCAAGCCCTGCCTGAACTTGGGCAGTATGCATAAGTAGCTATAAATCAATGGTCCAGGAAAGTACCCTGACTTCTTTTGTTTTTTTTTTTTCAGATCTAAAGCCAAGCCACAAACCCTCGAGACAAACTCAATACCTGGTGGGGAAAGTCCCTCCCTGCATCCCATAATAAGTCTTGCACAATCCCAGAATGCCTTGCCTTACGGATGCTACCCAGGACGCCAGCATTCCTAAAAAGGAAGAAGCCAGCCAACCTACAGCCTGATTGGTTAACCCCAGCACCTTCCGAGTTCCCAAGGAATAAACACTCCTAAGCCTCACTTTTGCGGTGCAGAACCTGAGGCCATCTCACTGTTCTTGCCCTCTGCAACACCTCAATAAATCTGCCTTTGCTTGTATCAGTGTCCCTGGTCTAAATTCTTTTCTCTCCGGAGCCCAGAACCCCAAGTCACCTGTAACCACCTCTCTTTGGGGAAGCCATTTTTCTCTTCTAACCGCAGGGCCCTTAGACACATGTTTATGTCTTACTGACAGGAGCAAAACACAAGGCTGGACTTCAGCTCTAGGGAATGCAGGGGTAGTTCAGATTTATTTACTTGTTTTCCTGCTAGAAACAGCATGGGTCTTCTCTCCAGCTCACGAGAATGTCATTTTCTCTTTGGAGGTAATCCGGGGCGGAAAAACAGCCCTTCCTCCCCTGCGTCCTCTGAGCCCAGGGCTGTTTTTCCTCCGCACCTTTGGACTGAAATCAGCTCAGGCCCAAGCCGCTGACTCAGCCTTTAAACGCGGGGGGGGGGGGGGGGGGGAATCACGCGGCCGGCTGCACAGCAAAGCCAGCAGGGCAACAGGGTGTGGCTGGCAGCGACGCCGGTCACTCCGAAAGAACGTCCGCGTCCTGTGGCCCCCAAATTCCCTGGGATTCAGGGAGAAAAACCTCACCCAGAGTCTCAGAGTTTTGCTCCTTGAACACCTCTTTGCAGAAATTTGGAAAGAAATAACCTTTACAGACATCTGCGTGGGAGGGCCCTGGGGTCTCCTGCTAACGTGAAAAAGGACATTTTATATATTTTATTTTCCCAGCAGTGAATGTATTCTCTTTGAAAAAAAAAAATGTTAAAAACAACAGGGTGAAATCTATTTTGATCTGCTCAGACCTTTTTTCGGAACACGGACACGCGTTAGTTACCAAAGAAAATAGTTTTGTGTCGGTTGGATTCACATTTTAGCTAAATGTTTAAATAATAATGTTTACCATTTAAACCAGGAATGTAGTCTTTTCCTAATGGCACAGATTGTTTTAGTCACTTGGGGAACAAGCCCCAGGGACATGGGCTGAGGGTTAGTCATGTTTTGGGCAACCTCTTCGGATTTTTTTTTTTTTTTCCTTGAAAGGTCTTAACAGGATAGAAATTAAAATACGCCCCCGCCAAGTACCAATTTTTAGAGATAGGGAATTTTTCCAGAAGAGTCCAGAAAGAAGTGACTGTGAAATTAAGGGCATGAGCAAAACTTTTTACCAGAAACTTTAAAAAAAAAAAAAACCTTTCAAAGGTTTTCCCCATGTTCAAATATTTCACAACACTTAAAAATATGCTGACAAAATGACAACAGAGAGGAAAACGATCTGGCTGCTGGTCTTTTCTTCTCCTCCCCGACCCACATGGAATTTACTCCTAGAATTAAATTTCTTATTTGGGATATTAAACCCATTTTTTTTTTCTCCTCAGACAAACACAGGGCCGAGAGTCCTGTAGTGTCTTTGACAACCTCGGGCTTCAGTAAGTTCGATTTCTGAGGGAAAGAGTGAGAGCGGCAGCGCGAGGCCTGAGACCAAGCGCCACAGCCGGCACCCGGGGCTGCGCGCAGAGCCGGCTGGGGGGGTGGGGGGGGCAAACCATCTAGAAAGTTCTATTCCTGTCAGCTTTCGGCTCCAGCTCAACTCCTTTCACAAAGCTGTTGGAGTTTCGCCTTTTCAAAAAGCAATACGGGCACACCACCAGCATTTCTCCGACAGCGATGTAGTTTTCGCTCGTGGGTTCCGAGGCGTTCCCGCCGCTCGGGCGCGGGACGGAGGCCTCTCCCGGAGCGCAGGCCGCGAGCTGAGATTTGTCGAGTCACTCGCCTTGTCCCCGTGCCCGCGCCCTGGGGGGATGGGCGCGGCCGCCGCGAGTTCAGGGGCGGCTGGGGCTCGGTGGGGGCTGGGTAGCCCTCACGACCGGCCTCGGAGTGGAGTGAAGTTTAGGGGTACAGAAACACGTCATTATTTTAAACGTGACCCCCAAATAAAGACCCCTCTGTTTGGAGGGGGGAAGGGCGGGCGAGGCGCCCGTGAAGGGAGCCGGACCCAGACTCTGCGCGAGGTTCTGGGTCTGACGCCTGTCCGCCAACGGTGGGACCCCAGAACGGCGGGGACCGTTAGGGCTGAGGAGAGGGGGGCGTCGGGCCTTGACGAGGCGACACGGGGTCCCCCCATCCAATCCGGGAGCCCAAAGACTCCATGCCTGGTTTTCGCGACCCCCACCCTCGCTGGCGTCCCTCGCCAATCAAGTCGAGCGGCGGCCACGTCCGCGAAGGCAGCGCGCAAGAACGCGCTGATCCTTCCGCCGCGTGTGGAGACACCCTGACACTCAAGAGAGCGGCGCACTAGCCGTCAGATTCAGCCCCCAAAATTCCAGGCTTCACAGGCTAATATTTTAGGAGGGATCTGTATAACGCTGAGGAACTGGTTGTCTCTCCAAAGAGCGGAAGAGCTGGGAAAAGTAGTCCCTTCTCGGCGTTTCTGCGGAGGGATCTATCTTGCGCGGCACTACCGGTTGCTATATAAGGAGGCGCCGGGCGTGGCGCAGACAGTTCCGTGCAGATTCAGAGTTCTGTCGCAGTCGTCCTCTGTGTGTTGCTGCCACCGTCACTTGGTGAGGAGGGGCTGCTACGCTGGCCGAGGGTCTTGTGGTTGTCTTGGTGCTTGCGGGGCGGGGTTGAGCGGGAAGCAGAGTAGTCCGTCGCGGGCGAAGGGCAGACGGGGCTCGTAGTCGGTCGGGACCCGGGAGCCGGGCGGCCCTGAGGGGGAGGAACGCCGCAAAATGGCGGCGGGCTCCGCTCCGCCGGCGGCTTGTGAAACGGCTTATGAAGACGGAAAGAATATGAGGGGGCTGTGAGTGGAGAAGGAACAGGGAAGGCCTTGGTTCTTTAGCGGCGGGAGAGCGCAGTTTTAGGGCCGGACTGGGCAGTGTTGGGGACGCGAACGTGAAGTCTGTTGCGCTGCCTCACTGATTCGAAATCTCGGTTTCTCGGCGCCGTGAGGGGGACCCCAGCCAGGTCGGTGCCACTCAGCGGCCCTGCCCCCGCGACGGGGGCGCGCGCCGGCGCGGCGCGTGACGTCACCGTCCTGTGGGCGCACAGTCGAGGGTGGGGCCCCCTGCCGGTGTGCGCGGCGGCGGCAGGGGGGGGGAGGCCAGGCGCAGGGCGTGGGCCTGGCTGGCTCCGTGCGGTGATCCCAGGAGGCGGACGGCCAGCGGGGGGGTGAGTGCGCGAGGCCGCGGTGGGCTCGGTCCCGTTTGGCAGCCCCCCTGGTGTGAGTGCTGAAGCCTAGGTTTCTGACCTTGTCGAGGCGCTTCCGTTTCACTTCCGGAGGCATTTGTGGGAAGTGCTCTTGGGGTCGTGGGATGACCTGGCTTAGTAAGACCACGTGGGTTTCCTTGTACATTCCTGCCGTACGTGACACGGGCAGTGCGCTGCTAGGCTAGTTTCTGTCTGCGTTACTTGGCAGTGCGCAATGATGTCAGGTTTCTAACTTTAGGGTCGAGATGTGACTTCACTGCTAAACTGTTGGGGGTTTTGTTTGTTTCGTTTTTTCCTTGTAACAGACAATGCAGATCTTCGTGAAGACCTTGACTGGCAAGACCATCACCCTAGAGGTCGAGCCCAGTGACACCATCGAGAATGTCAAGGCCAAGATCCAAGACAAGGAGGGCATCCCCCCCGACCAGCAGAGGTTGATCTTTGCCGGGAAGCAGCTGGAAGATGGGCGCACCCTGTCCGACTACAACATCCAGAAAGAGTCCACCCTGCACCTGGTCCTGCGCCTCAGAGGTGGGATGCAGATCTTCGTGAAGACCTTGACCGGCAAGACCATCACCCTAG
>VMDR010001801.1:0-110725 GCA_007922815.1 Macrotus californicus
TTCCTGGAGTGATATTCAACATCGCCTAAGAGGGGCCTTTTCTACTAACTTAAAAGGACAAATTGATAAATTGCAGCTAAATTTACATCAACAGCTGCAGGACATTCAACGCTTGACTAAGCAAGAGGTTTTTCAAACCCTCCGTGACAATCTCGGATGGCTAGACCCAAAGAACTGGTTTGATGGACTCAACCTGAGAGTGTGGGTCTTTGGAGCTGCAGGTTGTTTACTGGTTCTAATAACGCTTTGTGTACTTCGCTGTATTTGCAAATTATTTTCCCAGGGTCATGAAAGGGACCAGCAAGTAGCAAGCTTTGTGGGATCTATAGCGGTCCTAGCTAAAAAGAAAAAGAAAAATATAGGGGACAATTCGACCTGGCAATGGCAATTGTAGCCTCATAACTAAAAACAAAGGGGGAATTGTGGGGAACCTGTTCATGCATGATACAGTCTGTGACTCAGCTCTGGTCTGAATGCAGTCCAGATTGCATGCGGTGTGCAAATTGTATTCATGGATAGGTTTCCCATGGGTAATCAGGCCTGCATTGTACCTAGGCTGCTTTGAAACTTGCTCTTGCAAAAATTTTCTCACCTGGGATGGAGACAGCAGAAGTTTACTTTGACTTGGGCCAGATTTCCAAAGTACATGTGTAACTAGCTAAGCCTCCTCTCCACTTTGTATTTTATCTTTGAGGTGATCAGCAACATTCTTTTCTTTGCTATGTATAATAGTTAACCACCTAAAACAAACCTATGCATAGTAAATGAGGACTACCCTGAATGTAATGGACCTGGAGTTTCAATAAAAGCCTGTCGAGGCAAGGGTCGGGGCCCTCTCTCTTGATCTTTGAGAGATCAGCCACACATCCCTTTTCTCCACCGGATTTCTTTAGTCCGTGTGAATTTGTTTGTCACTTGTCCAGGGATATAGGACAAGCATTCCACAACAACACGTGGTCCTGCTGGACGGGACTGCGACAGGTGTGGTTGTTAATAACTGTGAGTTTGTTGTCATTTTACTGCTCATATTTTTATCTTCTTTTTCTTAGATAAGTCCCTTTAACATTTCATATAATAAGGGCTTGGTGATGATGAACTCCTTGAACTTGACCTTATCTGGGAAGCACTTTATCTGCCCTACCATTCTAAATGATAGCTTGGCTGGATAGAGTAATTTTGGATGTAGGTCCTTGCCTTTCATGACTTGGAATACTTCTTGCCAGCCCCTTCTTGCCTGTAAGGTTTCTTTTGAGAAATCAGCTGACAGTCTGATGGGCACTCCTTTGTAGGTTACTGTCTCCTTTTCTCTTGCTGCTTTTAAGATTCTCTCTTCATCTTTCATCTTGGGTAATGTAATTATGATGTGGGTTGGTGTGTCCCTCCTTGGGTCCAACTTCTTTGGGACTCTCTGAGCTTTCTGGACTCCCTGGAAGTCTATTTCCTTTGCCAGATTGGGGAAATTCTTCTCCATTATTTGTTCAAGTATGTTTTCAGTTTCTTGCTCTTCTTCTTCTCCTTCTGGTATCCCTATGACTCAGATGTTGGAATGTTTAAAGATGTTCTGGAGGTACCTAAGCCTCTCCTTGTTTTTTTGAATTCTTGTTTCTTCATTGTGTTCTGGTTGAATGTTTCTTTTTTCCTTCTGGTCCACATGGTTGCTTTGAGTCCCGGTTTCCTTCCCTTCATTGTTGATTCCCTGTACATTTTCCTTCATTTCACTTAGCATAGCCTTCATTTTTTCATCTAATTTGCGATCATATTCAACCAATGCTGTAAGCATCCTTATTACTAGTGTTTTGAACTGTGCATCTGATAGGTTGGCTATCTCTTCATCGCTTAGTCGTATTTTTTCTGGAGCTTTGATCTGTTCTTTCATTTGGGCCATTTGGGGGGGGGGGGTCTCGGCACGCCTGTTATGTAATAAGGGGCAAAACCTTAGGTGTTCACCAGGGCAGGGAAACCCACATCACTGCGTTGTGACACTGTTTGTGGGGAAGGGTCCGAGAGGGAACAATGATGCTTACTCCGCTCTCTGTTGGTTTTCAGTCATTTCCCCTGCTACCCACAAGCAAATTTGGCCTTTCTGGTGCTGATTCCTGGGTGGGTGGATCTGTGCATGTTCTAGAACCCTGTGGGTCTCTCCAACAAACTCCCCTGTGAGGCTGGGAGTTTCTCCTGCTGCCACCACCTCAACCCCCACAGGTTTTTTCACTCAGAGGTTTGAGGCTTTATTTCCCTGCACTGGAATCCTGGGTTGTGTGGTCTGTCTCACTCCCCAGTTGTTCCTCCCATTTATCTGCATGGGAATGTGTGACCGCCGGATCTGAAATCTGCCACCTCACCGGGTCCGCCAGCCACCACCTTGCCTCAAGTCCTCTCCACCCGGCTGCCCGTCTCTGCCCCTCCTACTGGTCTAGATTAATGTTTGTTCTTTAACTCCTTGGTTGTCGGACTTCCATACAATTTGATTTTCTGTCAGTTCTGGTTGTTTTTTGTTTTTTAATTTGTTGTTGTCCTTCTTTTGATTGTGCAAGGAGACACAGTGTGTCTACCTACGCCTCCATCTTGGCCAGAAGATTATATTACTAAGTTCTGATAATTTCTTAGGCATTGTTGTTAGGTCAGAAGGATACAATGGTGAACAAGACACATATATATGCACATACATAAGTGGTTTTAAATGTTTATGGATCATTTTCTTGTTTAAATCACCTGTCTTATTTTCCCCAACTTTTCTGGAATGAGCATGTTTAAAAAAAAAACAACAAACTTTTTTATTCCCCAAACAAAACAGGTTCAGAGTAAAGATTGAGGCAACGCAGAATGCAGAAACATATGGGCAGGAAAAGTTCTTATAAACAAAAAAGTTCCTTCAAATTTCTCATCACACTTTTACTCCCTGACATTAGCACTGAAAATGTTTAGTGTGTATTTTTCCAATAATTGTTTTTCCACAGGTGCACAGACATGATCCCACTGCATTTGACTCAGATGACTGGGACAAAAGGGTGTGTCTCGTCTGAGATAAGATTCATATGTGTGCGTGTGCATATGTATGTCTTTATATCTCTGAAAAATCAGTGCTATGAAACTTCTTGCCAGCCGATTAACGAATAATAACAAGTATGTATGACAGGTAGTATACTTACATAAGGAGAGCACAGTATGTAATATTTCTGTAGGAGTTTTAAAAATGATAGAAAAGCTGGCATATCAAGGTAGAAAACAATTGTCGCTCAGAATCCAGATAGTGAGTTGGACCCTGATTCTTGCGTCTTGAAGAAGGTATCACTTAAGTGGTTGTGTATTTTTGTGCTAAGAATTAGTCTGATAAAGTGATATTGACATATAGCTGTTTTCGAGAAGATAAAACACAATCCTTAAATTGGATTTGAAATTTAAAGTTTTATGAGGTGAGGTGTGAAGCCATCTCATTGTTCAAAAGGTCTTCATCAGATTTCCAGTCTGGGCAGAAATTAAAGTCATTTCATAGTTTGAGGAAAGAGATGTTTTGGCATCATCAGACTGTGAACCAGGTTATATCATGGACTTAGAATTAGCCAGCCTGGACCCATACAAATTCTGCTCCTTTACTTATTAAGTATGTGATTTCTGTAGATTATTTAAAACTCTTGGAACCTCAGTTTTCTCATCTGGGAAATGGGAATAATAAAAGGGCCTATGTAACCAGACCATTAAATGCAAAGTGCTTGACATGGCTTATAAAGAATGCTCTTCACAACCAAAGGCTTTTTTTCCTTGGAGTTGTTAGGAAAATTCAGAGAAAGGAAACAGAAAGAAGTAGAAGAAAGCCCCCATGAAAGGCATATAAGCCTTGAATCTTAACACATGAATGGATGTTCATGGGAAACTGAAAAATTCTATCAGTTCCCTGACTCGGTTGCAAGTGAATTCTCTCTTTGTGCACAGGTAATGTTGGGTAACTTCTTACACTGTGAACATCATCAGCTGGGACTTAGTAGCTGGACACCACCCATTGCCTACCCCAACCCCTGGTGGCATCACTGCCCCTCTTTTGGTCTTTGGGAAACAAAAACAAAAAAAAACAAGCACTTGGCTTTTTCTGAAAAGACATGTAAACTCTAGAAGCTTCAGGGACTGGTTTCTCTGGAGAAGGTCTAATGCCACATCCACGTCGGTAGCTGATAGGGAGGATTCACCTGGACTTGCTATCCTCATAGGAAGATTAATGACTTGACTTAGCTCTCTGGGTCAGATGCTCCTGTGTGCGGTCAGGTGGTCTGTCCCTCCCCTCTGGGTGTAGCCTGAAGTCAGGTCCAAGTTTGATATGATGAATTCCAATTAGACTCACAGTCCCATTAGGTGAAGGTCAGAATTCAGACTAGTATCAATTGGATGACCTTGTGATTAGATCTTTGCATTTGGTCACAATCAGTTGACTGCGAACCAGATACTTTTATCTACTCTCTTCTTTCTTAAATGAGATTATCCCCATTTCATGGATAAATCACTGAGGCTCAAAGAAGTGAGTAAGTGGCCAGGCTGAGAATTGAACCCCAAAACATAAGCTTTTCCCATGACACTGGTAAGCTGAGGCAGAAACTGTGTTTTGTTCTGTAGCCCTCAGCTTGCTAGGAGAAAGATGAGCCAAGGAGGCCACTCCTGTCCTCACCCCCATCACAGGTGCCTCCTCACCTTCTCCATTTTAGTACTGTAGTCTAGTACATCACTTGCAAAGTTAAATTCCTCAGGTGTGTCATGGTTATTCCATCTTGGGGCTCCAGTTGCTGATAAAAACTGGTAGCACAAGGGGCAAGGAGCAGGGTGGAAGCCATGGTAGGATTTGTAGGAACCCCAAAGGACCCAGAACCTCATCAGCCACTGCATGGGGAGCAGTCCTCGGGGGGCAGTCCTCAGGTTGCCACCTGCCTTGGGAGGAAATGGTCAATAAGTTTGTCATGAAGCAGGAGTTTCCTCCACGAGATGAAGGCACATTTCTGATGAATGGCTAGAGCTTTGTTCCAGCTGACTAGTATTTGGAAGGCACAATTTATTGATTTAGGATTAGGATTTCTCTTCCCAGCTCAGGAACCACAAGGTAGAGAATTATGGGGAGGGATTATAGCTACTAGCTGAGGTTGGTACACATTCCTGAGATTCTTCTCCTCTTTCACCCCCTGGGATTTAAGCTCAGATTGGCAGCCATGTGGCCAGCCCCTCTGTGGTAGAAACACACCCTTTGAAAGTCCTATACTCCATGCTAGCCTCGTTCTGGAGATCTCTCTTCCTGCTGAGCCCAGCTGTGTAGTTCTCATGAAAGCTATTCTATTTTTAGATGATCCCAGCCCCTGCCCAAAGTTGTTTGGTCAAGAGTTGAGCAGTCACTCCTTATGACTTTTTAAGCCAGACTGGGCTACTCATAATTCCCCTCCCAAATTTGTATGTGCGTGTGCTTGCTTCTGAAGAGTGTAAGGGCAGTCTCTGGTGGAAGGCACAAAGTGAACATCTAAGGGACTGTCGTGTGGAGATAACTGCTCTGCATGAGAGAGGAAAACCGATGGGCAGAGATGTGGAACTGAGGGGCAGAGGGTACCTCAGAGGCATCCGCGTTGTTGGTTCATATTGTTCCCGAGGCCCATCTGCAGCTCTACCTCTTGTTGATATCTTGTCCTGGACTCTGCAAGCTAACACTTTTTCCTGCCTGAGATTAGTTTCAATCACTTGAGACTATAAGGATACTGGCAAATATAAACCACCACACTCAGGACAGACGAGGTTAATATCATAGCACATTCCCTACTGCACCGGGGTCTAGCCTCAGGGTCTTCCCCAGGACAGCGTTCTGGGCAGCTGTTACCAATCCATCAGGTTTACCCCATGAAACTTCTTTGCCATTTAAAGAAGACCCCAAGGAAAGCCCATACAATGGGAGCAAAATCCTCATTTATTAGGGCCCTTCTTGAAGTTTGAATGTAAAAATTGGCTTAAGCTAGAATTAATCTTTCCATGAGAAAACTGACTGAGGGGAAGCTGTCTCACAAACAGCTCTGAGATCCAAGCACCTTATCACTGCACACGGTTAAGCCTCCTGTCCCTCAGGTTCAGCAATAAGATAACGCTATTTGACAAGAGGCCCATAGAATAGATCAACAAAACTTGACTCAATTTTTTTTCAGGCTATTTCGACCCACAATACCCTGACCTCAATTAATCTTGATGCAATCCTCAGGACCCTGCTTCACATTCCCAGCAGGAAAGCCATGGCCAAATACACAATTGGGTTGCTGTCTACAGAAACAAGCATAGAAACATGAGAAGTTCACCCCTGGAGTTTGCCTGTCAGCATGGGTCTTTCAGCCACATAAACTACAATATGTCCCTTCCTTTTTAGTGCCTGTCAGTCAACAATACCATCTTTTGCTGGGCCTGAGCACCGTTAGGGAAGAAAGATCCTGAGATATCAGCTGGTCCAGACCTGGCCTTCAGGTGTATTTCCTTTGTCCCTTAGTCTTTGGAGGAAAAATTGCCTGCTTCTTTTAAATGGGCTGTTCCTCAACTTTACAGGGTTCCCACCACACCTTGTTTTGCCACATGTCCCTGCTTCTCCACTTACTGCACCTGTGGGCATTTGAGCTTAAATCCCGATCTAAGCCAACACCCCAGGAGGGACGGAAATTTCTCCAAAGTTGCAAGGCAAGTTTAGTAGCAGAGGTGGTTCTAGAAGCCTCCCCTCCCTGCTATTATTTCCTCCACAGGCAAGAACTGATTTAGAGCAAGAACACCAGACTCGCCCTGGCCAGTTGTTTAGAGTGTCATCCCATATCCCAAAAGGTTGCAGTTTCAGTTCTCCATCAGGGCACACACCTGGGTGGTGGGTTTGATCCCTGGTCAGAGCGTGTACAGAAGGCAACTGATCAGTGTTTCTCTCTCTCTCTCTTCCCTCCACCCCCCTCCTCCTGTCAAATCATTAAACATATCCTTGGGTAAAAAAAAAAAAGAAGAAGAAGAATGCCAGACTCAGTTGCTATTTTTAGACCCCGGTGTGTAAAGACCCAGAAGCTTCCTTAAAAAGGACAGTTCAAACAACCCCTCAATAAATGGCTGAAAACCAAAACCAAAAGGAGAGGAATAACAAGGAAATGAATTAATCCTTTATTATGGGCTAAATTCTCAAAATCTGTTTGTTCAAGTCCTAACCCCCAATACTTCAGAATGAGACTGTATTTGGAGGAAGCATCTTTAAAGAGGTAATTAAGTTAAACTGAGGTCATTAGATGGACCCTAATCCAGTATGACTGATGTCCTTATAAGAAGAGATTAGGGCACAGACACATACAGAGGGGGGACGCTATGTGAACATGAAGGCGGCCATCTCCAAGCCAAGGAGCTGAACCTCGGAAGAGACCAACCCTCCTGACACCTTGATCTCAGAATTCTTGCCTCCAGAACTGTGAGAAAATAAATTTCTGATGCTTAAGTTCCCCAGTCTGTGGTCTTTTATTCTGGCAGCCCAAGAAGACTAATATACCTCTTTTAATCAAATAAAAAAGAAATTACTTTGGCATTATCTTATTAATGTGCTTGAAATTCTCATTTAATCTTCATCATATGAGTGAGCCCAACACCACAAGCACCTAACTTGTGTAGCCGAGAGCATGCCCTTAGGGGCCGAACAGCAAGGTTCAAGCTGCAGCCTCTTCACTCACCTACACAGCTTTAGGTGAACTTCTTTCTTTCCTTCCTCCTTTCCTCCCTTCCTTCCTTCCTTCCTTCCTTCCTCCCTCCCTCCCTTCCTTCCTTCCTTCCTTCCTTCCTTCCTTCCTTCCTTCCTTCCTTCCTTCCTTTCTTCTTTATCCTCCAAGAGTATATTTGTTGATTTTAGAGAGATGATGGGGGCAGGAGGGGGAAGAGAGAGAGAGAAAGGAACATCGATGTGAGATAGAAACATTGATTGGTTGCCTCCCGTACCCACCCCGACCAGGGATGGAACCTGAGACTTGGCATACAGGACAACATTCCGACCATCTGAGCCACCTGGCTAGGGCATTGGCAAATTTCTTAACCTCTCTTTAAACTGTGGAAATATTAGCAACGCCTGTTTCCTAAAGTTGTGGTAGTGAGTAAATGACAAACATCCTGTGTCAAGCACGAAAGCACAGATGCAGCACAGATGAGTCCTCCAGATACGGGAGTTACCGTTAATGAACACTCTCTCTGGGGAAACTCTCACTGAGTAATGAGGCTTCAAAAAAAGCAATGATTGCTTCATCTTTGGAATTAGAGTCTAATGAAAAGGGACAGGGATAAATTCCTGAACGTGGGCACCTGCAATGTCCACCTCCTGCATTAATAAGTTAAGAACCTAATCTCACAGTGTGTTAAGACTAAAAGTCGAAGATGCCTATGCTTATATGTCTATCTCTATCTACATGTGTATCTGTCTTTGTAAGTATCATTTCCATAGCTATAATTATGCCAATATCTACTATCACTATGTGTACCTATAACTATCATATCTATAACTATATTTATATCTGTACTTATAATTATTTGTATATGTATATGTATATGTATATGTATATGTATATGTATATGTATACCTATTCCTCACAATTACTGACACATTGGGACTCAACAAAATGTTATTTTCCCTTTTTGTCGTAATTCAGAAACTAAAAGGTGGAAATTGGGAAGAGAAAATTCAGGGTGCCTACAGAATGTCTGAATTACAGATAAACATATTTTTCATTCATCAGATATTTACTATGCCTCACATGGTTTCAGATACCAACAGAGATTAATTAGGCTGAAGAGTTCCTATCCTCTTGGAGTTTACAGTCTCAGGCAGAGATTTTCAACCTGTGCACCTGCTGCAAGAGGCACACCCACGTGGCACAAGAAGTTCTAAAACATGCGATATCCCTGGCCAGGTAGCTCAGTTGGTTAGAGCATGGTCTTGATACCCCAAGGTTGGGGGTTCGATCCCCAGTCAGGGCACATACAAGAATCAACCAATGAATATCTCAATAAGTGTAACAACAAATTGACATTTTTCTCTCTTTCTCTATTTCTATTTCTCTCTCTCTCTCAATATCAATACATAAACAGTTTTTTAAAGATTTTATGTATTTATCTTCAGAGAGGGGGGAAGGAGGGAGAAAGAGAGGGGGAGAAATATCAATGTGTAGTTGTCTCTCACGTGCCCCCACTGGGGACCTGGCATGCAACCCAGGCATGTGCCCTGACTGGGAATCAAACCGGCGACCCTTTGGTTCACAGGCCAGCACTCAATCCACTGAGCCACATCAGCCAGGGCCATAAATAAGCATTTTTTAAAAACACGCAGTAGCTAACCATTGAGTCAGGAGCACTGGCCTCTTTTCCCTTAGATAGTCAAATAAAAAATGACAACAGCCTCCCTGGTCAGTGTGGCTCAGCTGGTCAGAGTGTCGTCCCATAACCGAAAGGTTGTGGGATCTATTCCTGGTCTGAGCACATACAGGAGGCAGCCAATCAACGCTTCTCTCCCACATCGATGTTTCTCTCCCTTTCTCTCTTCCTTCCTCTCTCTCTAAAAGCAATGAAAAATAAAGTCCTTGAGTAAGGATTTTTTTTTAAATGTAAAAAATAACCCTGCCTGGTGTGGCTCAGTGGATTGAGTGTTGGCCAGCGAACTGAAGGGTCACTTGGTTCAATTCCCAGTCAGGGCACAGGCCTGGGCTGCGGGCCGGGTCCCCAGTGGGTGGCATGCGAGAGGCAAACACACCTTGATGTTTCTCTCCCTTTCTTTCTCCACCCTTCCCCCCTCTCTAAAAATAAATAAATAAAATCTTTTTAAAACATGTAAAAAACAATGACAACAGCCAACACAACAATAGCCATCCAGTGTGAATGAATCAAAATTATACCTCCTTTTTTTGTCAGATCAGCAAAAATACATTTTTTGGCGTGCTACAGAATTTCAGTAATTAGTTCATGAGTGCCACGAGATGAAAAAGATTGAGAATTGCAGTTCTAAGGGTACCCCACAGAACAGTTTAAAAGAACCATCTTTGGAAATGCTGTAAAGTGTATTTTGAAGTCAACTTGGAACTGCGTCTTTGAGAGGTGGCTTGGCTCGCTGGTGTATGCCTAGGTCCACAGAGCCTTGAAGAGTGCCTGAAACAGAGCTCTGATTTCACAAGACTTTGGCTTGAAAAAAGCGATTTATTTTAAAAAACAACAGACTTGGTGAGCCACAGGGGATCACTTTTGCCTCTGTTGCCTATGCGGTGGGTGATTTGGGGCCACTACTTGTGTCTCTGAACTTGAGGCCACGGCAATAAAACGTACCACCCAGCTTCCCGCAAGGTTTCAGCAAGATAATCTACAAAAGTCACTTTGCTGGCGCTGGGCCTAATAAGGGTAAGGACTCCATCAACGTTGAAGTGCCCTGTGTCACCCAGTAAATTCTAAAGTCAACCCCCGCCCCCCGCCGTTAGACATTAAAATGTTTTTTAAAAATGAAAGCCATGCCCTTTATATAATGTGAACCCGCGACTGTACAGTGCAGTCTCCTCTCAAATACTCACCTCCTGGGTCCTTTTTCACTCCCCTCTGTACCCACACAGAGCGGTCTAACATTAAATTGATCCCCTGCTATGTGCCGGCTGCTGTGCTAGGCATGTCATGTACACTTTCCCATTCATCCCCCTACTGAATATTGCCACCTTCGCTTTGCAGTTAAGGGGATGAAGTATCAGAGAGAGTAAGAGACTTTCTAAAGGTCAGCTAATAGCTAAGGAGCATTGCCAGAACTTGAAATTGGGCTTTCAGATTTTAAGTCCAGGGCTCTGTATATGCTTACCGCCCCCAGACGCACACGCGGGCACACACACAAAGAAGCAGTCATTCACTTCTCATTCACCTCCGTCTTACCTGGGACTGGGGTCTGTCTTGGAAACAGCTGGGCCAGGTCTTGAAAGGAATGAAAAAGGGAACTTTGCAAGTTTAGTTCTCTCTGATCAACGGTTTCTAATAACGTGCACATAACTGAACTTACCTCTTGCCAGACGGGGTGTAGAACTTGGCAGGAGTGAAATGATTCCGGAGGAAGAAGATTCTCAGGTGGGATGAGCCAGAGAGCAGTCACAGGCATTAACGGAGAGACAACCAGTAGAAACACAAACTACGCAAAGTCACCTCCAGTGCCTGGGGGATGACTTGCAGTGTGAGTGACCAATAAAGTTAAATGGACCGCTTTCACTGTCCTCCGTGGCTAACTTGCTCCCCTTGCCCAGCCCTGTACCTCCAATGTTTGCATTTAAACGAGAGCCAAATGGTAGTGTGCCTAGTACGCAGCTAAAGCCAGTGCTCTGGAGGCAGACATACTTGAGTCTAAGGCCCAGGTCTGCCATTTTCCACCCCTCTGACCTTCGCTGACCTCCTTTCTCTGTGCTTCAGTTTCCTGATTTGTAAAATGGGGATGACAATAGTGATGCCTGTCTCCTGTGGTTGTGCTGTTGTTGTTTGGCTGAGAGGAAGTACTTTGAAAGCACACAGCACAGTGCTGGGCATAATCAATGTTGGCTATTTGTATTAATTTAGGATTCTAAGTGAAAGTTTGGTGGACTAGCAAAACGAGGGATCCTTGGAATCCTGAAGTCTTGAGCTTAAATTCTGGTTCAGCCACTTATAAGATGGCCCATGTATAGGCCACTAGCCTATTCTAACCGTGGTCTTCTCATCTGAACAATGCAGGAGTGGAGATTGTTAATACATTTGTCCCATGGGATCTCTGAAAGGACCGCATGCTGTCATGCCTATAAAGTGCCTGGCTAGGCATGTGGACGCTAAGGTGGCATTGAGGTTGCACTGAATAAGCCTGGCTTGTCACAAGTAGTAACTTGAACCGTCGGTTTTCTACTAGAGCCATTTTGGGTGTGTTGTTGAGTGATAGACTAGTCTCCAGGTTTCTGACCCAGCTTTCCCCGTACATTTTGCCTCCCAACATCCGTTGAACCAGGGAGAGAAATTCCGCCATTCAAAGTCACCACGAAAGGTCCCTGGAAACACTGAGAGTGTCCCTGCCATGACTGAGGGGGAATCCTAGGTTCTAGGAGGTGAGTCTTGCTCTTCCCGATTGATTCATTCATGATGGACTTTCAGCTCAGGACAGGCCTTTATTTTATGGAGAGGAGTAAGTAAGAAGGCAGGGCTAGCTGACTGGCCACAGTAAGCTAAAGATTCAACACCGAAAGTATCAAAGTACAATAACTCTGTTTTTTAAATATTTATTGAATAGAAATGAATGTCTTATACATTAAATATCAAGGAATATTCATCACTGGTTATAAGCCAGGCTGTACCACTGAGGGAACCACAGACTTCAAACATCCACTCACAACGTAGTGATAATTCCATTCCCATACTGGACACAGTAATGATTACGCACAAGACACAACAAAACCCATCAAAAAAGATCATCACTTTAGCCAACCTATAACACCACAATAGAAAATGATTATGAATCATAACATGAACAGTCCCAGTAAGCTCGTCTGCCTTACCGGTTTATCAGGTTAATTTGAGATTGTGGAGTTACACTATCATAAAATCTAAAGAGTCTCATTTCCTTTGTTTCATTTCAAATTATTAGTAAGAAATGAAATCATATATACCTACTAATACTTTTACCTAAGCTGGTCTTTCATAAGAGAAAAGGAATAACAATTTAGTACGAAGAAAGCATCCCTCAAACACTGAGTCTCTTAATGGGGAAAAAAGAGCAATGTAATGTACTTTTCCTTTAAAGAAAGGAAAGAAACCTGAATCTGTTATGGCAAAGTTGGAAAGATAAATATTTCCTAGCCCCAGAATAAGTATTTATTTTATACCATGTACTTGAATGCTGCAAGTCGATGAAGCAAAGATCTGTGGCAATCCCAATTCATCCACCAGGATTCCATCTTTATTCTTTGTGTCAATGGGAACGCCTTCTGGAATTGCGGATGCAGATGCTGCTTCATCCAAGGAAGAACCGTCTTCATCAGCCAGAAGCTCATCACCTAGTACATCCAAAGCTGCGGGGCCATAACTGCAACTCAGTGCTTCTTGGATTTCGTTTGCATCTTCCAACATATCCTCTAGCTGGTCTTGTAAATCCTCACTCGGGTCAGTTTTCACTTGCTTGTATGCTTTCTTCATTTCCTTTACTCCCAGTTTCATAGCATCACCTGTGGTCTTGGTGTCCTTCAGTGGCTGGAGGGTGTAATTGGCTTGTTCCATGTGAAATGACTGTTGGGCTGCTGCTGCTTGTACATCTGCTTTTGCTTTAATACCTGCAAGGCTTTCTGCTTGACCCTATTCTTTGCAGGACCCTCTCTCATCTTCTTGATCTGATCCTTATACTTCGCTAGTTCAGCATCCAGTCAGGAAATCTTCTTGACACTGGATTCTGTTCTGCTGTCCCCCATGCCAATGCAGTCAGTCAGTCTGGGTGGCGGAGCCTTGGGTTTCACTTTCCCAAAGATTCGGTTCATCTTGACCGGCCCCAGAACTCAGTTATTCCAGCAGGAAAAGCAGTCATTTTGGGGAAGAGAATGGGGACAGGAAGAAAAACCCATGGGCTACTCTCTGGATCTCAGTGGATCTCCTGTATGGAATTGTAACATCATTATTGGGGTCAAGAAGACAGACTCCGGAGCCAGGAAGCCTGGGTTTCAGTCCAGCTTTTGCCAGTTGCCAGTTCTGTGACATGGAGGAAAAAATTTCTAATCCCTTCGTGCCTCAGTTTTCTCACCTCTAACAGTGGGTATGTGGTAGAAATAGTAGAACTCTCTGAAGATTTTATGCACACTTTTCTTTCATTGCCAGGCCTCTCTCAGTTGAATGAAGCCACTGAATTCCAGTTCTGGTCAGTGAACCTTGGTTAAAAGTGACACATGTCACTCCTGGCCTAGGGCACTTCAGGGCAGGTATGAGTTCTCTATACTGTCTTTCCCTGACTCAATAGTCCTGGAAACTATGTGTGGAAATGGCAACATCAAAATGACAGAGACTCTGTCAGCCTAGTTCTCAGTGTGACTGTGGAGCCAAGTCTCCTGTTGATCTGAATATTGTGCACCCCTTACCCTCCTTGACTTGTAACAAACCTACGGTGCATACATTCAGTGCATTCATTCATTCAGTAGGTATCTAACGGGCACCCTCGAGGCATGGGTATCGCTTTGAACATGTCAGACAAGTTACTGTTCTCAAGCAGTTTGTAGTCCTATGATAGAGAGGCAGAAGAGTACAAGCAAAAACTCAATTAAATGGTCAAGAAAATTTCAAACGGTAACAGGTGCCCAGAAGAAAATAAAACAAGGTGATATAACAGAGTGGCTGGGTGTGGGGAGGATGAGGCTGGGGTCAGAGACACAGGCAGGAGACAGACCACAAAGGAGAATTGTTTTGGCCATAAGGAGTTTGGATTCTGTTTGAAGAGCCATGGGGAGTCCTGAGAGGATTTTAAGAGAAAAGAGACATGATTCAAGATTAAATAAGTAACTAATTTTCTTGGTTACTTAACATTGAAATAACAGTATGGGAAAATAGACAATTCAGAAACAAAACGATAGATTTGTATTTGGGAGAGCTCACTGGCAGTTCTGGGGAGGAGAGCAGTTGGAGGGTAGGCAGAGCTGTGGGGCTGCAGCCAGGAGGCCACTGTCATGGCCTCAGCTTTGATGGCGGCTTGGGCAAGCTTGACACAGGAAGACAGGAGAGGTGGGCAGATGTGGGATTGCACTTTGAAATGCCATTTCAAAGAGGGCTTACTGATGGTTTTGATAGAGGAAATGAAGAAACACCAATTAAGGATGACTTTCAGGTCTTTGGGCTCTGCAATGACAATATAGTAGGCCATATTTTATGAAGCCTACTGAAGAGATTTTCTGACATGTCCAGGGTCACCAAGGCTATAGAAGGCAAGAAAAGTACTTGAGACCTGATCTTTTCTAAGGTAGTCTGCTCTACTCAAGTCTCCCAATAATATTCTATGTCTATCCTACCTGCCACACTTCTCCATCTCTGATTTCTGGCTTCTTCCACCAAAGGAATAGATCAGAGTTGCTCAGCTGAGAAATTGGGTACTGGACGGGAGGGATTCCCACTCTCTTTACATTACCTGTCACCCCTACCTGCTGTGGGAGGAAAAAGTCTTTGGCTCTGGAATTTGTGACACTACAAAATCTCAATGTGGTTTTATCTTTGGCACAAAAGGCATAAGAATTCACCAATGCCTGCCCAAATCATTTCATATCCAACATTGCATGGACTTGTGTCCTGTGGAGAAGAGCCATTTGAAATAATATTTGAAAGACGCTCAAAATGGCCTAGTATATGGAACGTGTGGAAAGTGCTTTTCAAATGACAGCTGTTATGGTGGTTTTCTTTTTCTAATTGATTGATTAGAGAGAGAGAGAGAGAGAGAGAGAGAGAAATATCGAGTTGTTATTCCACTTATTTATGTATTCATTGGTTGTTTCTTGTATGTGCCATGACCTGAGACTGAACCCAGAACACTGGCGTACTGGGACAATGTTCTGGCCAACTGAGCTACTCAGCCAGGACCAATAGTTATTGTTTTTAAATCAGAGACTCCAGTGCCAAATGGGCAGAACTGAAGTCCTTGTTCAGCACTTACGAGGTCACACAGATCCTGGGAAAATTATTGCAATGCCGGTTTCAGATTCCTTACTTGAAAATAAGAATAATAGCACCTACCTCATGGGATTGATATGAGAATTAAAGGAGATAATACATGTAGACTGCTTAGAACAGTGTTGGGCACATTGTAAGAATATTATTATTATAATTATCATTTTTAAAATATATTTTATTCATTATGCTGTTACAGTTGCCCCATTCCCCCCCTTTATTCCCCTTCACCCTGCACAACCCTTCCCACCCTCATCCCCCACTTTTAGTTCATGTCCATGGGTCATATATATAAGTTCTTTGGCTTCTACATTTCCTATACTATCCTTAACCTCCCCCTGTCTATCTTCTACCTACCATTTATGCTTCTTATTCCCTGTACCTTTTCCCCCTCCCTCCCCACCCACTCCCCTGATGATAACCCTTCATGTGATCTCCATTTCTGTGATTCTATTCCTGTTCTAATTGTTTGCTTTGTTTGTTTTTGTTTTTGTTTTAGGTTCAGCTGTTAATAACTGTGAGTTTGTTGTCATTTTACTGTTCATATTTTTTTATCTACTTTTCCTTAGAGAAGTCCCTTTAACATTTCATATAATAAGGGCTTGGTGATGATGAACTCCTTGAACTTGACCTTATCTGGGAAGCACTTTGTCTGCCCTTCCATTCTAAATGAGAGCTTTGCTGGATAGAGTAATCTTGGATGTAGGTCCTTGCCTTTCATGACTTGGAATACTTCTTGCCAGCCTCTTCTTGCCTGCAAGGTTTCTTTTGAGAAATCAGTTGATAGTCTAATGAGAACTCCTTTGTAGGTAACTCTCTCCTTTTCTCTTGGTGCTTTTAAGATTCTCTCCTTATCTTTAATCTTGGCTAATGTAATTATGATGTGCCTTGGTATATTACTCTTGAGTCCAACTTCTTTGGAACTCTCTGAGCTTCCTGGACTTCCTGGAAGTCTATTTCCTTTGCCAGATGGGGGAAGTTCTTCTTCATTATTTGTTCAAATAAGTTTTCAATTTCTTGCTCTTCCTGTTCTCCTTCTGGTACCCCTATGATTCGGATGTTGGAGTGTTTAAAGATGTCCTGGAGGTTCCTAAGCCTCTCATTTTTTTGAATTCTTGTTTCTTCATTCTGTTCTGGTTGAATGTTTCTTTCTTCCTCCTGCTCCAAACCGTTTATTTGAGTCCTGGTTTCCTTCCCATCATTGTTGGTTCCCTGTAGATTTTTCTTTATTTCACATAATGCAAACTTCATTGCTTCCTGGGTCTTTTTTATGCTGTTGAAGTACCCAGTGAGTTCCTGGAGTATCTTGATAACCAGTGGTTTGAACTATGCATCCAATAGATTGGCTATCTCTTCATCACTTAGTTGTATTTTTCTGGAGCTTTGAACTGTTCTTTCATTTGGGCCATTTTTTTTTTTTGTCTTGGTTTGCCTGTTATATAGTAAGGGGTGGAGCCTTAGGTGTACACCAGGGCAGGGCCACCCACATCACTGCGTTGTGATGCTATATGCGGGGGAGGGCTCCAAGAGGGAACAGTGCAGCTTGCTCCTCTCTCTGTCGGTTTTCAGTCACTTCCCCTGCTACCCACAAGCAAAGTGGGCCTTTCTGGTGTTCATTCCGGAGTGGGTGGGTTGGTGTACATTCTGGGACCCTGTGGGTCTCTCCAACAAACTCTCCTATGAGGCTGGGAGTTTCTCCCACCACCGCCTCAATCCTCACAGGTTTTTTCAGTCAGAGGCTTTGAGGCTTTATTTCCCTACACTGGAACTCTGGGTTATGAGGTCTATCTCGCTCCCTAGTTGTTCCTCCCAGTTTTTCTGCTTGCAGATGTGGGACCACCCAGCCTGCAAGCCACCACCTCACCAGGTCTGCCAGCCACTGCTTTGCTCACCAGCTGCCACCTTGCCGTGAGTCCTCTCCACTTGGCTGCCCATCTCTGCCCCTCCTACCGCTTTGGATGAATGTTTCTTCTTTAAGTCCTTGGTTGTCGGACTTCCATACAGTTAGATTTTCTGTCAGTTCTGGTTGTTTTTTGTTTTTAAATTTGTTGTCGTCCTTGTTTTGGTTGTGCAAGGAGGCACAGTGTGTCTACCTGAACCTCCATCTTGACCAGAACTCTATTATAATTATTATTATTGTTAGAAGGGAAGGGCAATGGGCAGAAAGAAAAAATAATTCTTAAGGACCTCTTGCCTGAAGGATTTCATAAACATCACCTCATTTATACATATATTATTGCCCCAAGGTAGTTACTTTTCTTTTCATTATAGAGATGAATTAATTGAGACTCAGAGGTTTTCCATGACTAAAAAATATTAACTCAAATTTATTGAACATTGATTATGTTCTAGGCACTGTGACAAGCCATTTACATGTATTAAGTCATATAATGTAAATATTATGTGGAAGGTACTGACGGGGGACTCAAGAGTTGGAAAATTTTAGTTTAGGTAATAACTAAAGTATGGTAAGCATAGTGATAGTATAGTAATCAATGCATGTAAAATGCTATCGTTCCAGGGACTGAAGGTATAACCCACCTTGACTCCAGGAGACCATAAAGAGTTCCGTATTTGTGCCCTAGGAAGACTGCAAGCCATCAAGATGGTATCTGAGCCATTATACTCCAGAATGAGATGCCCACCACCCAGGACACAGGTGAAAGAATGCTGCAGCTTTTATCTGATTAACTTTTCCCTGAATTCCAAACCCCTTACCTACCCCTTTCTTCTCCTTTTAAAAAGAGTGAGTTTAAAATGGAATTTAAGTTGGTCTGTTAGGGTACATAACCCACCATCTTCTCAGATCACTGGCCATCTGAATAAAGCGCCCACGAAGATTCAATCCCTGTCTCTGCTAATTGGCCTGGCAGTGACAGGCAGCACAAATGCCAGCTTTCCTGGTTTTAGTACAATCATTACCACCACTTTACTAAGGAGAACATCGACATCCAGAGGATCTAAGCTACCTGCCCAATGTCACACAGCCAGGATATGGCAGAAACAGTACTGGAAACTAGATCCACTTGGCTCTAAATCAATAGTCATCATGTTTATTCACCAGTTCTCATTGGTCCTGAGGATAATTTCCAAATGAAATAGACCACAGTTCTTTGGTAATAATCCTTTGTTTTTATTTTTAGAGTCAACCTGTTCTGAATCCAAGCACAAGCACTCTGAAGCAGAACAAAGTTTAGCTTGAAGCTTGTATACAGACTATAATCCAAAATGCTTTCCTACACCACCATAGCAACTCCTAATACATATTATCATAAAATAGCATGTGGAAGAAGAGTCCACATAGTAACCTGACAAGCTCGGGGGAGTCCTGTGAGGCAGCCTTGCAAATTCAGAGACCTGAAGTAACCACAAAGGACGGCCTGAAATTAAAACATAGTCACTAAAAACAGTTCATGGTGGTAGTCACGTCCTAGGCTGGTATTTTTCTCAAACAAAGGTCAGTCTTTACCTTAACTGAACCTGTCTATTGTCTTTTTGCACCTATGATAACATACCTTCTGTAATTGCAAGGTAACTTCCCTTTTTCTGAACCTCTTGGGCACAACCACCACACCAGAATTGAGACCACAAATCCCCTCATTGTTATTGTTATCACATTAATTGTTGACTGTTAACTATCCTTTACCCACCTATGTAAAAGTAGTATGTGTCCATCATTTTACCTTTTATCCAATCCCAGAGGTTTCCCTCCCCTTTGCTTTCTCCCACTTCCCTAGTCGATCACTGATGGATTTCATGTAACCTCCTTATGCCTCCTCCTTTGACTGTGATGTATAAAATAAGGTGTTAAACTGCCATTCTCTGGAGCATTTCTCAATCCGTTGAGATTTTACTTCCTGACAATTGTCGTCAATTTGACTCAAACAAACTCACCAAAAATTCTCTGCGTGTTTGAATGTTCCTTATGTTGATGACTATTTGAGGGGAAATGTTTTTAATTGAATTCAAGTGTACACATTCACAATACATACAGTCAGATGGCAGAGATTAATCAAATAATTCATAACTAGGAATGCAATTACAGAACTTTCACTTTAAGTAATGGAGTAGTATCTTCCACAGGACCAACTTTCCGACAGATACCAACTATACACCCTAGGGAAAATATTTTAAAAATCAAACAAACCAATTCCAGAATGCACTATAGAGTAACCAAAAGCTGTCAGGAAACGGATGGTGTCTACCATTGAAGGAAACGAATGGTATTAGTTGAGTATCCCACTTTTTTAATGGGGGAAATTCAAGAATGAGAGAGCCAGAAAAGGAAATCCCCAAATTCTGTGTATACACTTTGCAAAAATTTATGGCTGATCCCTCAACTACACAGAATCCCTTCTGCCTCAGCCTACAAGAACTGAAGAGAGGCTCAGTTTCTGAAAACTGTAGAGGGGACAGTGTAGAGTTTGAGTATGGCCACATTAACTGCCTGCTAAAATAAACAAACAAAGAAACAAACAAAATAACTACCCTTTAGAAGAACAGAACAAAATCTAGAATCTGTGCAGCATATTACAGACATTGTTCAGCATAAAATCCAAAATTACTAGACATACAAAGAAACAGGATAACGTGACCCATTTTCTCTTCTTTTTGATATTTTTAAATTATATTTTATTGACTATGCTATTACAGTTGTCCTGATTTTCCCCCTTTGCCTCCCTCCACCCAGAACCCCCCACTCCCTCAGGCAATCCTCACATCATTGTTCATGTCCATGGGTCATGCTTATAAGTTCTTTGGCTACTCTATTTCCTATACTGTACTTTACATCCCCATGACTATTCTGTAACTACTATCTGTACTTCTTAATCCCCTCACCTCTTCACCCATTTCCCCCACACCTCTCCCATCTGGTAAGCATCAACACGCTCTTTATATCCATGATTCCGTCTCTGTTCTTCTTGTTTGCTTAGTTTGTTTTTTAGATTCAATTGTTGATAGATTTCTATTTTTTGTCATTTTATTGTTCATAGTTTTGATCTTCTTTTTCCTGAATAAACCCCTTTAACATTTCATATAATAATGGTTTGGTGATGATGAACTCCTTTAGTTTCTTCTTGTCTGGGAAGCACTATTTTTAAAAATATTTTATTTATTTACTTTTAGAGAGAGGGGAAGGAAGGAAGAAAGAGAGGGAGAGAAACATTGATGTGCGAGAGATAACTGACCAGTTGCCTCTCACGCACCCCCAACTGGGCACCTAAACTGCAACCCAGGTGTGTATCCTGACTTGTAATTAAACTAGCAACCTTTCAGTTCATAGGCCAGCACTCAATCCTCTTAGCCACACCAGCTAGGGAGTTGTCTGGGGAACTCTTTATCTGCCCTTCTATTCTGAATGATATCTTTGCTATAGGCCCCTGCTTTTCATGATTTTGAATATTTCTTACCATTCCCTTCTAGCCTGCAGTGTTTCTTTTGAGAAATCAGCTGACAGTCTTATAGGAACGCCTTTGTTAGGAATTATCTGCTTTCTCTTGCTACTTTCAAGATTCTCTCTTTATCTTTATACTCTGGCATTTTAATCATGATGTGTCTTGAAGTGGACCTCTTTGCACCCATCTCATTCAGGGCTTTCTGTTCTTCCTGAACTTGCATATCAATTTCCTTCACCAAATTAGGGAAGTTTTCTTTCATTATTTTTTTAAATAGATTTCCAATTTCTTGCTCTTTTTCTTCTTCTGGCATCCCCGTGATACAAATGTTGGATAGCTCGAAGTTGTCCCAGAGGCTGCTTATATTTCTTCACTTTTTTTGGATTATTTTTTCTTCTTGTTGTTCTGTGTGGTTGTTTTTTATTTTGTAATGTTCCAAACTGATTCTCGGCTTCATCCACTCTACTGTTGTTTCCCTGTAAATTGTTCTTTATTTCAGTTAGCATATCCTTCATTTCTGACTGGATCTTTCTTATGCTGTTGAGGTCTTCACTAAGTGGCTTGAGCATCCTTATAACCAGTGTTTTGAACTCTGCATCTGATAGATTGCTTATCTCCATTTTGTTTAGTTCTTTTTCTGGAGTTTTGATCTGTTATTTCATTTGGGCCATGTTTCTTTGTCTCCCTGTGTTTGTTTCTATGTATTAGGTAGAGCTGCTTTGACTCCATGTCTGGATAGTGTGGCCTAATGTAGTAGGTGTCCTGTAGGGTCCAGTGGCACAGCCTCCCCCATTACCCAAGCTGAGTACTCGAGGTACACCCTTCACATGGGCTGAATACACCCTCCTCTTGTAGTTGAGCCTTGGTTGCTGTTGGCAGGTCAATGGAAGAGATTTACCTAGGCTCGTCAGCTGCAAGAATTGGCTGTGACCACTTATAACCGATTTCCGCCCTCCGTGGAAGATCAGCTGTTCAGGGGCAGGGTGGTGTTTTTCCAACATGACTGTCCACTGGGTGCACTGGACCTGGGCTTCCCAGGTAGTACAGGCCAAGGTCTGCCCCTACTTGTGTTTTGCCCGGGGCCACCCTGTCTGACTACAAAGCAATCTCAGATGACTGCTACTTGTGCTGGACTTAGAGATTCCCAGGCAAAGCCAAGCTGTGGATCTAGGCTGGATGCTGCTAGTGCCAGGCCTGGACTCACTGAGGCCCACTGTTCCTTGTTTGATGGGATTTAGGATGTTGTGAAGCATGAGCCAAGACCAGCCATTCATATGGAAAAGCAGCTTGGGTGGGCCCATAAGTTGGGTGGGGTGGGTTCACTAGGGATCTCCAAGGTGGGTCAAACAGTGTTAGCCACATTGATGGAGTCTCAGATATGGTACCAGCTTGCCAGCTCTGTGAGGAGAGAGCTCAGCAAAGGGACAATGGTCTCTGCTCACCTTGATACCAGACATTTCTGTTTCTCCCTATATACTACTAGTGTCTTTCAAGCTTCTGTCCCAGTGCTGGAGCTCAGAGTCTGAGTAGGTGAGTCTGTGTGTGGGTTCTTTAAGAGGAACTCCTTGGGCCTCCAACAGTTTCTTCCATCAACTCAACCCTGCTAGTTTTTGAAGTCAGAAGTTTTGGGGACTTATCTTCCTAGCACTGGAACCCTGGGCTGAAGGCCTGGTGTGGGGCTGGGACTCCTTTCTCTGGGACTTCCCTCCCGAATTTTTATCCACATGTCAGTTTGTTCCATGCCTGCGCACCTCCTACCAGTCTGGATGGGTGTGGTTTCTTTAATTCCATAGTTGTCAGACTTCCATTTAACTCGATTTCTGATAGTTTTAAGGGATGGTTGTCCTACATTTTAGTTGTAATTTTGATGTGGTTGTGTGAAGAGGTGAGCCATGGCCGCCTATGCTGCCATCTTGACCAGAAGATCCATGACCCATTTTCAAGAGAAAAGGGACATCAATTAAGAAAATTGATGACACCTATATTGGAATTAGTAGACAAGGATTTTAATAACTATGGTATAGTTTTACTAACTATGTTCAATGACTAAAGTGAAATATGCTCAGAGTGAACAAATAAAAACATTGAACAAAGAAACAGAAATTATTTTTTTAAATTGAAAATCTTTAGCCCTGGCCCAGTGACTCAGTTGATTGGAGCATCATCTCGTACAGCAGAAAGTTGCAGGTTTGACCTCCAATCAGAGTACATACCTAGGTTGTAGGTTCAATCCCCAGTTGGGGCAAATACAGGAGGCAATCAATGTTTCCCTCTCACATTCACATCTCTCTCTCTCTCTCTCTCTCTCTCTCTCTCTCTCTCTCTCTCAAATCAATAAGCATATCCTCAGGTGAGGATTAAAAAGTTTGAGAATCTTTAACTGAAAAACCTATTACTTTAAGTCAGAAATTCACTTCAAATCAATTTGGAGGTCACCTGAAAAAAGTGCCCACCTGCCAGAGGATGCACTTCTGCTGGGCATAACCTGGACAACCCTAGGTTACAATCTCAATGAGAACACCTGGGTAGACCCCCAAAATGAGGAAACTACCAGTGTGAATATTAATCTGGGAATGTTGTGTATCTTTTATATCATTACTGGTGAGTTTGATGACATTGGGAAAGTAGCTTAAATTCTCTAAGCATCAAAAAAATGAAGAAAACCAGATAACAAGGTTAACAAAATACCCCTTTTCACAAGTCAGTACAGGCAAGACAAGGAGCAGGGCCCTTTTCTGTTCCTCTCAATGACCCAACAAGACATTCCAGTGGCCTATTGAACAGTCCACAAGTTGGTAGGTATGGTAGTGGGATTTTATTGAAATCTTTCGAAAACAAACAAACAAAAATATCTACCAAAAGTATATGGTTCTATTTATTCCACCCCAGATATTTTCTATCCCTAAAAATAGAAAATGTTGCAATCACTCTCATTCTTATCTACTGAATTATCTCCGTACCATTTACCACAACCTACCTTAGTCTACGTTTTGATTATCTTAATTATTGGCTGCTTCTCCCTTTTCCCTTCCACAGCAAACTAGAATGTAAGTTCCAGGAAGGAGGGAGCTTTCTTTGCTATGGCTGTATTCTCCATGAGTGGGACAATACCAGTCATAGGAATCATTTAACAGCTAGTTGTTGAATAAATGAATGCAAGGCTTTGGTGCCACGTGGTAGAGAGACCAGCTATTATCCACATGCAGTTGAGCTTTGCGTGTTTTTCCTTGGAATCACTTTTGGTTCTCTGTGCCTGGGAATCTTGGAGGAGAGGGGATAAGATCCAGGACACACTCTCATCCTGACAACTGAGCATTATTACATTACTTATCAGGTGTTGCTGGGCCCAAGAAGCTCAATCTTTGGCAGGTGCCATCTCTAGAAGGAAATGGAGAACTTGGAAATCAGACAGTCTGATGCAAATAAGAAGCCCTATAGTGACAGGGAACTACCTACCCCCTAAGCATCCCAGAACATTGGGGTAAAGATGTCATTTTCAGAAAATTCTGAGATTGTTCAAGTTGAGATCGGCCTTCACGCCATGTACCTTCACTATTCCTAGATCCGTCCTGGAGCCATGCGGAACCAGCTGCTGTCCAGTTCCTTGGGTGTGCCATCCTGGGCTCCTCAGCAAGTAAATGCTCCTGGGCTTTTGCCCTCCCATGTGACCACGACCAGGCAGGAGGACCAGCTGCTGAACACCAGGAGAGCATCCGGCTTCTAGGGCAATGTTGACTGGAATGCTGACCCACGAGCAGGGTCAGAACCACGGCGATGGAGCTTCCTGAGGCTGTCGCGGTCCCACCCACGCTGCTGGGGAGATAAAGAAAAGACAAGGGGCAGCGAGTTATTTTATAGGGGTAGCCAGAGGGAGCAGCAATGGGGTGTGGATTTTAACACAGCCTGAGTAAGGAGGGAGAACATCAACTAAGCTCTCTCCATCTGGTTTTCTTCAAGTAATCCCCAGGTATCTTTGAAAGGATTCACAAAAAAATTAGCATTATTTACCTGTAGGGAGAAGAACTGTGATGGCAGTGGGGATGGCTTTTAGTAGATACCCATTCACAGTTTTCAGCACACCTTTGGTATTATCCATTTGCAAAGGTAAATAACATCTAAATGATAAAAGGAAACAACAAAGGTTCTTCCAGGATGGTGTTCTACGTACGCCTGAAAGTAGGTCTGGCTGCCTGCCAGCTGCGAAAGTCAATGCGTGTCAGTTCTCAAGAGGCAGGTGCTGATGTAAAGGAAAGTGGTTTATTTTTAGGTGCTGGCCCCCTGGAATATGGGGAACTGGTGTCTCACAGCCCATCTTCTGGGAAGTTGCGGGGACTCACGTCTCAAAGCCCATTTTGTGGAAAACGGGGGATTTGTGTCACCAAGCCCATCCCATCTCCCGCTCTCAGTGGAGGCAGAGGTTTTTTATACGGAGGGAGAGGGGACAGGACAAAGAGGTCAAGGGAGGGGGTTGACGAGTTCTCTACGTGCAGACGAGCACAGTCCATTCCAACAGGGCAAGCGAGGGTCCAGTGTACGTCATCCTGGCCTCGCGTCATCCTGGCCTCGCGTCATCCCGCCTCCACAGTTGAAGGTCAGCAAATCTCCCGGACCTGGGATGCCTGAAGGTCGGAGTCTATATTTTTTGAAGTTAGTTCCTAGGATTCTTGTACAAACATGCTGTTTATCTAAAACGCAGGTGGCCAGCACAAGGCCGGTGGGCAGAATCCAGCCCTCCGCCTTGTTCTAACCTATCCGGCACCTTGTCTCTACCCGGCGGCAGCGCCGAGCTCTCTCTCGCTTAACTGTTAGGAGTAGTTACATTTATACAGTCCTAAAATTACATTTGGCCCTTTGAAGGCAATCGCAAGGCTGATGTGGCCCCCAGTGAAAATGAGTTTGACACCCCTGATGTTCAAGCTACATATTAGTCAGAGTTGGCACTTACAGAAACAATGTCAGAAGAATGGTGGGGTGGGTTAGAATTCCCCACTGTTACATCTGTAGGGCCTTTTCTGCTTTACAGGTTTCAGATATCATATTCTTTCATATCACCTGTGAGGCTTGTTGGGGAGTCTGAACCTCCCAAACCAATTGCAGGGTGTGGACTCTTTATTCAGCTCACAGCCCCAAGGGGCTCTTATCCTAGAACCCTGTCTTTTATAGAGTATCGAGACCCTGGACAGATGTGCGAGAGACACAATGGTACCTATCAGTGGGTAGAAAAGAATGACAAAAAAACATCATGACTCTCTAACCACAGAACCAGCTCAAACTGGCCCAATCCTATTTCTTAAAAGACACTGAGTTATTTTTCAAAGACAACAGAACAAAACTGCAAGTCATGTAGGAGAGGAAAATGTGTTTCAAATTATATTATTTTCTGGAACAAAAGTCCACATCCCCCCCTCTACACACAGAACCAAAGGACAGGGACGTGACCAGAATCTGAACGCTGGAGCCCTTTCAGGGTCCATTGTCCAGGAAGATCCAGTGCTGACCTCTTAAATCATGCCTCAAAGCCTGGATCAGAGAGAACGAACCCAGGATTGTCTCCTGCTCTTTGCTGGTCGACTTCACAACAAAGCTTTTTTCTTTTCTCGAAAGCTGGTGCCATGGTATTGGCTTTCATGAGCACTGGGCAGCCAGCCCTTGCTTGGTAACAACTGGATCTTTGTTTCCACAAACACCCCTGCTCTTCTGAGCAATTGCTCCTTCTCTGCTCACTCCTGCCTTCCGTCTCTCCTTCTGCGGGCAGACTGGCTGTCTTGGTGCACTGAAGGTTTAGTCAAGGCACAGAAAATTACATCAGAGGTCATTTCGGCTCAGAGTGCATGCACCGCCTTGCTGGGCCCACCCCGAATGCACCTCTGATCGCAGAAGCAGTGTTCACGCTTCTGTCCCCATCTCTGACCCCCACACCCGTGCTTCTCCCACGTTAATTTCTTCCTCATTGTCTGCCTGAATCCTGAGAGCTGCTTCCACAGGCGTAATCTCTGCCAATCGCTATGACACCCTCTGATAATGGCACTGTCCTTTGCCGGATGAGGAAACCAGGGCAGGGAGTGAGCCAGGCACTCCCCGGGGTAACAGAACCAGCACGCAAACTCGTAGCCTTCGACCCCAGAGGTCAACAGCCACGTTTCTCCTCTGTCCTTGGCCCCTTCCTCTGAGTTGAAACGCCACAACTTGTCTTTTCTTCCAGATTCTCATTTTGGTCTCAACCCTTCCCTTCCCTTCCCTTCTGTAATTTTGCCCTATTCTTCCCTGGTGTTTCTCGAACTCCAGCCGTGCATGCTTCACCTTCATTTTCTCATTTGTTTTCCTGTAACCAACTGTTACCTGTAGGCTTATTTACTCAACATTTTCCTTAACTTTGATTCCCTGAAAAATTAAATCAAAACAAAAAATATGAATCATCCAACTGAAACTCTACCGCTACTGTAATTTAAAAGTTAATTTTAATAGCTACAATGGAAAAAAAACAAGACACGAATACAAGGAGAGCACAGATTGTTCTTGTGTTTAAATCCCACTAGGACATGGTTGCCTGACAATTATTTGAGACTAGTCTTGGGTCTTGTTTCGTTAAAAAGCAGAAGTGAGCTTTTGTCAGGTCCTTTTTGCTACCGTGACGTTGCGTAACAAACAAGCCTTTTGTCTCAGAGTTTTACACCAACACACACTTCATTCTCTCTCACACATCTGAGCGTTGCCTGGGAGGCTCAGCTTCAGGCTGTGGGTTGGGGTTATGGCTGCTTCATGGGCCTTTTATTCTGGGACCAGCAGTTCTCCAGACCATGCTCTTCTCATGATGAAGGGCAGAAGCACCAAAAGCAAGTCAAACTACATAAGCACGTTTAAAACCCCTGTTTGCATCATTCTTGTCAATGTCCTATTGGCCAAAGCAAGTTAAAGGACCAAGCTCCACTGCGCGGAGTGAAGAACTATATTCCTGCCTCGAGTAGGGGGGTAAGGAGCAGGCAGCTGAGCAGTGTGAATATTTGCTGAATAAGAAATATACTCTAGTCTTGACCAGTGTAGTTCAGTTGGTTTGGTGCTGTTCTGCAAAGTCAAAGGTCGCTGGTTTGATTCCCGGGTCAGCACACATGCCTGGGCTGCAGGCTGGTCCCTGGTTAGGCAAACAATTGATGTTTCTCTTGCACATCAATGATTCTCTCCCTCTCTTTCTCTCTCCCTCCTCCTCTCTCTAAAAGTAAGCAAATAAAAAAATGTTTAATAAAAAGAAATATACTCTACCATGAAGGAATAGAAGATACAGAAGTAGCAAACTGAAACTCTCTAATTGACTTAATTTAAGAGAAATGGAAAAGGATCGGTTTAATCTCATCATAATTCATGTCCCAGTGGTAAGCTCACTCTGGGTCTGCACAAAATCAGAGTTCTTTTTTAGCGAGGAGCAATGTGGCGTGCAGAAGGTGCCGAGGAGTAGCCAGTGGGTAGGTGTATTTGTCTGCTAGGGTTGCTATAACAACCGATCGGTGCTTCTCTGTCACACTGATGTCTGTGTTTCTCTCTCTCTCTCTCCCCTCTCTCTCTATTCCCCTTCCTCTCCCTCTAAAATAAACAAGCATGTCCTTGGGTGAGGATCGAAAGAAGAGCTAATAGTTCACTGAGTTCTTTACTTTTCAGATAAAGTCAGAACTCTATCATGTGACATAACGAGCAGCCCTTCTGTCATTTCACAACTTGAATCTGATGTTGAAATAATATTGCGAGCAAGTGAGGAGACTGCCCTTCTCCAGAGTAAGTTCCACCTTCTATCTATGAATAATAGCAGTAATTCTGGGACACCCCAATGTCGTGGTCCCAGCTGGCAGGACCGCGTGTTGTTGTGGAATGCTTGTCCTATATCCCCGGACAAGTGACGAACAAATTCACACGGACTAAAGGAATCCAGTGGAGAAAAAGGGATGCATGGCCCCTCTCTCTTGATCCTTGAAAGATCGGCCACGCATCCCTTTTTCTCCACTGGATTCCTTTAGTCCGTGTGAATTTGTTCGTCACTTGTCTGGGGATATAGGACAAGCATTCCACAACAACACGCGGTCCTGCCAGCTGGGACCGCGACACCCCAGACCATCAACATATCCCCAAGTTAGCCTGGGCCTCCTCTAGATTGTCCAGAGAAGTGATATGCAGATACTTGGCAAACATTACTTCTTGATTCTGAGGGTTACTAGGGCATTTAAAGGCGTTTACTAGACAAGGACAGGGAAAATGACAGGTGATCTAGCTTTATCTCATCCTGGAAAAGACAAGAGTTGATGATTTCATTGTAGTCATGGTAAGGCATTGTTTATTCAGCCGAAATATATCGGCTGAATATTATGATTGCTTTCTATAAGCCCTAAGGAAAAGGGATGGAGTGGAGAGAGGAGAGGCAGAATCTGCACTTTGAGTAGGTCACAGATTTCCCCTACAGGTGCGGGTTCCCATCACCAGTCATTCTTGAACCTGTATGGAGGTCCTGTTCAAGGGGCGAGATGGGGAGCCATGGTCTTATGTTTCCTTCCTAAAATCCAATTTTAAGCTTGATTTTTTTACTATCTATCTGTCCCCCTGTGGGAATAATAATGTTTCCCTCCTCCTCCCTCTCCTCCTTCCCATCTCCTATCATTGTTCTTTATCAGGTTCTATTTTCATTCATCTCTTTCTTCTCTTCTCCTTCCCTCCTGCCCTTTTCCTTTCTCCTTCTTTCTTTCTTTCTCCTAATTCTTTCCGTCTTTCCTCCCTACCTCCTTCTCCCCTTTTTCTTTCTCAGCTGCTGCTTTAATCTTTCTCTTTCTCATTTTTCTTTCCTTTTTCTCTATTCCCCTCTCCTTCCCTTACCCCCATTCCTGCCCTCCCTTTCTTCCTTCAATATCTCACATGACAAGATTTTGAGCTAATAACCAGGGAAAGACAAAAATCAGATGTTGTCACAAAGAATTTCATATCTCCATAGGAAAGCAGGTGACCCAAAGGGGAATAAGGGTGGGACCCAAAAGAAAAGCCTCCTTCATGTCTCTCTGGATCCTGGCTGGCCCAGACCTCTTCCACTCCTTATCTTGAAGCTTCTTCCACAGGGTTTTCCTTGAGACAGCTCTGCGCAGTCCCAAGACAAACACCATCAGTTGGGACAAATCAGTCCAGGGTTGGCCATCCATGACCTCAATAGAGTTGAGGAAGCAGTGCAGGGTAGGGGGAAGCTCTTGAGGCTGGAGGCTCCAGGTGACTGACTGCTGAGCCTGGAAAACTCCCGGGCAACCCCCTGTGCAATAAGAAGGTTCAGAAAGTGCTCTGGGACAGGAAAAGAAGAAAATGACTAGAATAGGACATAAAAGCCAGTCAGCTGGTCTCTGACACACTCTGGAACAGGGAGAAGCAGTGCAGTGAACTAACATGATACAGTAGTCAGACACCTGAGCTTTGACCTCAGACTTTGAGCTCGAGTCTCTTCTCTACCATTTACCCACCTATGAGCAGGTCACCAGGCTTTTCTGAGACTCAATTTTCCCGCTGAGTAAACTGGAAAATAACAGCAAGTTTGCTGAGTTGTTGTGAGGACAGAATGAGGTTACACAGGCTGAGTTAATGGCGTGGGTAGACACTCCAAAATATCAGCCATGGTTACGAATCTGGACTAGACACAGTAGACATCTAAGAGTGAGGAAGCCTGGTTTTGAATTTCATCTCCATTATTTCCTGTTGGTGTGTCCTTGGCAGAACAAAAAAAAAAACCTCTCCAATTTCACCTTTCTCACCTGTGGGAAGGAATGTTTGATGTTGAGGGCACTTCCATCTCTCATATTCCTGAATCCTAAAATATAGGCGATGAAGAGAATTCACTGAGGTTTCTGGTTATATGGTTCCGCTTGCCAGAGCATTGCTCTGGAAGTTAGGTGGTTTTGGGTTTAAGAAAAGTAATAACAATAGGGATACTGATAAGGAAAAAGTATCTTCTTAGCAGCTGACTTGCCATAAGGCAAGACTAACTTTGTTAAGGAAAGAGTTTGTTAAAATCACTGTGGGGTACAGCAGGGAGGTTGGCAAACTATAGCCTGTGGGCAAAATCCAGCCCTTCTCCTGTTTTTGTAAATAAAGTTTTATTGAAACAACAGCCATACCTATTCATTTACAATTGTCATTGGCTGCTTTCTCACTACAAGGGCAGAGTTGAATAGTTGCCACAAAGGCAGTATGACCTCAAATATTTACTATTTGGCCCCAGGATATAGGTGGAGAGTAGAAGGAAACCACAGAGGAGATCCAGGTTTAATGCTAAGAAGAGAGCGACCCTGCATATCCTGAAGAAGGGAGCAGAAAGGCATGGTCACTGGGAAGAGAGAGGGATGGGACATTCTAGAGGGGAGACCTGTAATAATTATAATATATGTATTGATGATCTATTGAGTAATAATACACTGTTATACTGTGTGATGGGACCTCTCCACTAGATCCTCAGAAATATTCAGTTAAAATTCAAACTTCATAACATGCTTGGTGTGATTGAATTTCTAGTCTCCTTCTAAAATAATTATTAAATTTTATTAAGGCACCTTATGCCTTACAAATATTATTTGTTCTTTTTAACAACCTGTGAAAGGGTTACACCATAATCCCCATTTTACAGATAAGAAAACTGAGGCACAGAGAGATTGCTGAGTAAGTGATAGAGGTGAAGGTGACAGTCTCTTTCTAGAGACCTCTAGACTGCTTAACTCTCAGTTTGAAACTGAAAGTCTGTGTGGTGGACCCTTTGATATGCTGCCCAGATGCCCCTAAAGGAATGAAAGACTCACTCCCCCAATGCCAGACCCCTTCAGGGAGTGCAGCAGCTACGGAGAGCTGTCTCTCCTAGGGCCACATCCCATGCCAAGGCAGGCTGCATCCTTGCCTGACCTACATGGGCTGTAAAGGTCCTTCCCCTTGCTGCTACTCAGGAAACTCTGAAAGGTCGTCCTAGCTTCAAAACCTGCCATAAGGTTGGCTGAGGCCCCAACTGAACTACATCACAGTGAAACTTTACCTTCTGACCAGTGCTTCTTGCTTTCTTTCCATTTCCCTCCCCTTCCTTTTCCCTCCCACCCCAAAGAACTCCCTAATAAACTTCTTGAATGTTAATTTCCCTCCCCATCTGCTCCTCAGAAAGCCCACCAGTGACAAGCAGCCTGTGCTGACAAATTGTCAGTGAGAATCTGGGTTACCTAAGACTCTGAGGAGCTTTAGGCTTAACATGGCTGGTCTCACCTTCTACCTCATACTCAAAAAAGGAAAAACAAAGTCTTTTCCTGGGACAAAATCCTGTCTTGCACCCAACTCCAAAAACCAAATCCCTCTTCATGTCTCCCTCTACACCTCAGTTCCCTGCTCCATAGTGAAAACAGGTGAAAGCAGAGATAATAGATTCTATGCTTTTTGCTTTTTCTGGTAACAGCACTTCTATTTTCCTGTGGGGAGCCACTCAGTCCATGCCCACAGGTATAGGGCAGCCCTACCCCCCACTTTCCTGCACTCTCTCCAGGGATGATTGCATGACCCAGAACTGACCAATCAGAGTATTTCATCCCCTGGTCCAGGGATTGCTTTAACAATGGATGCATGGCCTGAACACGTCCAATGAGAATCAACTTGAAGACTTGCTGGTGCCTCTAGTAAAAATGATGCTCTTTTCCTTTTCTTTTTTTCCTTTCTATTGTTCCCATTTTCTTAAAACTTCTATTGAATTTTTTGGGATGACATTGGTTAATAAAATTACATAGGATTCGGGTGCACAATTCTGTAACACATCATCTGTAGACTGTATCATGCATTCACCACTCAAAGTCAAGTCTCCTTCCGTCACCATTTATTCCTCCGTTAGCCTCCCTGCTCCCCTCACCTCCTTTCCCTCTGGTAATCACGATCATCTGTGTCTGGGAGTTTTGGGGTGTTTGGTCTTCTGCTTAATCCTTTCAGCTTTTTCCTCCAGCCCCCCTCCCCTGTAGCAGCTGTCAGTCTGTTCTCTGTATCTGTGAGTTTGTTTCTACTTTGTTTACTTGTTAATTTTATTCATTACATTCCACGTATAAGTAAAATCATAAGGTGTTTGTCTTCCTCTGACTGGCTTCTTTCACTTAGCATAATTCTCTTCGGGTCCATCCATGCTGTCGCAAAAGGTAAGGTCTCCTTCTGTTTTACAGCCAAGTAGAATTCCCTTGTGTAAATGTACCTCTGCTTTTCTTAACCTCTCGTCCACTCTGGGCACTTGGGCTGCTTCCAAATCTAGGGGTGCATGTACTCTTTTGAATCAGTGTTTTGGGTTTCTTCAGATGTATTACCAGAAGTGGAATCACTGGGTCATAAGGCAGTTCCATGTTTAATTCTTTGAGGAAACTCCATACTGTTTTTCCACAGCGGCTGCACCAGTCTGCATTCCCACCAACAGTGCACGAGGGTTCCTCTTTTCTCTGCATTTTCACCAACACTTATTGTTTGTTGATTTATTGATAACAGCCATTTTGACATGTGGGAGGTGATATCTTATTGTGGTTTTAATTTTCATTTCTCTGATGATTAATGACATTGAACATCTTTTCATATGTCTATTGGCCCTCTGTACGTCCTCTTTGGAGAAGTGTCTATTCAGGTCTTTTGCTTATTTTCCAAAAAAATATTTTACTTATTTATTTATTTTTAGAGAGAGGGGAAAGGAGGGAGAGAAACATGATGTGTGAGAGAAACAGCAATTGGTGGCCTCTCTCACACCCCCCACTGGGGACCTGGCCCACAACACAGGCTTGTGCCCTGACTGGGAATCGAACCAGCAACTTTTCAGTCCACCGGCTGGCACTCAGTCCACTGAGCCACACCAGCTAAGGCTCCTTGGCCCATTTTTTTAAATTGGATTATTTGTTTTTTGATGTTGAGTTGTGTAAGTTCTTTATAAATTTTGGATATTAATCCCTTTTTAGATGTATCATTGGTAAATATGTTCTCCCATTCAGTGGCTTGTCTTTTTATTTTGTGGATGGTTTCCTTTGCTATGCAAAATTTTTTTAGTTTGATGTAGTACCATTTGTTTATTTTTTCTTTTGTTTCTCTTACCCAAAATGATAAATTGGAAAATAATATTGCTACAAGAAATATCCAAGATATTACTGCCTATGTTTTCTTCGAGGATTTTTATGGTTTTCAGTCTTACATTTAAGTCTTTAATCCATTTTGAGTTTATTTTGCATATGGTGTGTAACAAGGTGATCTAATTTCATTTTTTCGCATATATCAGTCCAATCTTCCCCTCACCATTTATTGAAAACACTATCTCTACCCCATTGTATGTCCTTGTTTCCTTTGTTGAATATTAATTGACCATAAAGGTGTGGGTTTATTTCTGGGCACTCTATTCTGTTCCATTGATCCATGTGTCTGTTTTTATGCCTGTACCATGTTATTTTGATTACTATGGCTGTGTAGTATAGTTTGATATCAGGTAGCATGATTCCTCCAACTTTTTTCTGCCAAGGATGTAAAAGACCCGTACTTGAAAAATCATAAGACACTGAAAAAAGAGATTGAAGAAGACACAAATAAGTAGAAGCATATACTGTGTTCATGGATAGGAAGAATTAGCAACATTAAAATGTCCATACTACCCAAAGAATCTACAGATTCGATGCAATTCTTATCAAGATACCATTGGCTTATTTCACAGAGCTAGAACAAATATTCCAAAAATTTATATGGAACTACAAAAAAATCCCAAATAGCTACAGCAAAAAGAGACATCCCTGACCACATCGTCTCAATGCCCTTTACCAGGCATTGTTACAGAACAGATCAGGGTTGGGGTGGTGGTGAACAATATACTATTACTGAAAGGGCCCCCCTTTTGTTCTGGGGGACCCCCCACCCCTGCACTAGGTTTGCCTTGCCCGCCGCCAGGAGAAAGACGTCTCTCAATGTCAGAGATTGGTGAAAAGGGAAGGAATTATTTATTTAAAAAGTGATACAGACTTAGAGCAATGACTTAATGTCTTCATTAAAATACTGAAGTCCTTTAGAACACCCACAGATGCACAGTCCTTCCTTCCCCTCTGCTCAGTCCAGGTACCCTGTCTCAGGAAAAGAAGCAGAAGTCCGTGGTTCAGGCAGCCGCTCGGTTCCAGCACCATCAGCTGTGTTGCCGCCATGATCTCCAGTTTATCCAAAACCACTGGCACGTTCTCATGGCCCACCAGCAAGAGTCCTTTCACCCCTCTTCCCGCAGCGTCTCTCCTGCATTCTTCCAAACTGCTGAGAGAGAGCTCTGCTTCACTGCTACATCCTGCCTTCCAGCTTCCTAAGCTGTGTGGAAAAGGGAGACCCAAAAGCTGTGTGGGCCCCAACTTTCCTTCTTTTCTCTCTCATGTCAGCGCTGTAACCAGGGGGAGTTGGCTCCCCGTTACATCCTGGATGGAAGTCACTCCCATCCCCCTGGCTCAAAGCAAGGCCACAGCTCTTTAACATATCCATGAAACCAGTTAAAACTTATAGATATGTTAAATGACCATGACAGAGGTTAGCTGCAAAGCTGTTGCTATGCAAAACAGCTCTCAAAGGCCCTGCTCCACGCATCCCATCCCCTAATCCAGACTTGTGGGGGTGAGGACATCCTATATGTATTTGTATTAATATTTCCTGGACACCTTGAGTTCTGGACCCCATTACAAATCCCTATTTGGAGGCCCCCTTGGCTGCACCCTGTTACAGCATGACTAAGGCTTCATTCACTCTGAACTTGACCCTCACCTAGACTCTTTCTCCTGGTCACCACCATTCAGCCCCTGCTGGCATTATCTATGTGGGCCATAAGTCACTCTATTTCCTGCACTGTCAAATGGGGAGACTCCCGTGCCTTAGCTTCCTCACTAGCGTGTGAAAATGGAATGGGACAGCCCCCAGGAAACACCTGCAGAAGTGCATGGTGTGGCTGTGCCCTAATCTCTGGGGGGTCACTTTTCCTCATCTGTGTAATGGGAGTGATAAATTACATCTCCAGCAACTCTTTCCTTCTACATACTCTTGTATAGCACTGTTCCAAGTGTTTCACAAATATTAATGCCTTTCGATAGCCTTGGGAATGCTCTGAGATATTATAATGCACATTGTATAGGTCAGGAGCCTGAGGCATGAGAGATCGGTCACTTATTCACATAGTAAATAGTGGAGTGGGGTTTTGAACTCAAACAATTTGGCTCCAAGGGTCCATAAGGTCCTTGGGAGGGTGAAATGAGTGTAATGTATGCGAAGTGCTTTAGGAATGTGCATATCGTGTGGTACGCACGCAACGAATGGAAACAACTATTATTCCTGAATTTATTATTTGATTTAATATGTTAGGTTTTCTCTCTGAGTGAGAGAATGCCTCGATCCTTGCCTGGACAGGCTTTAATTGCTGTCTAATAGTGTTACATCAAAGAAGGTCCTCATTCATTATGCTCGAGTTTGCTTTAGGTGATTACTTTTTACAGGTGACAAAGGAAAGGATGTTACTGATTACTTCTTACAGGTTAACAGAGCAAAGAATGTTGCAAATGCAAGGGAACAATAAGAGTGATTGGTCTGGTTACATTCTGTCCTTGGGGGAATTAGCACAGACTTTAGGAAGTTACTTTAAAGATGTGCAGTGAGCATTTGCTGCTTCAACTCAGGCTGAGGGAGCTTTTGCAAAAGCAAGCCTCAAAGGGGCCTAGGTATAATGCAGGCCTGGTTTCCTATGGGAAAGCCGATCTGCGGGTTTGGCTCCTGTGTGCTGCTGACTCACGCCTGTCAGTTTTCTGATAGGGCTGGGCTACATTTGCCAAGCGGATCAGTTCCCTATAAAGTCTCCTCCTGCACCCGGGGACAGGACATGGCCCTTGTCATCTATGACCTGGAGAAGGAAACAGGTTGGAAGAATGATCTGCATAACAGGAGGTGCCTTGAATAGCAACATGGAAGAGCTGAGGTAGTCAAGGGGAGACCTTCCTGCTCTAGTGGTGACTGAAAACAAGAGCCAGACACCAAGGGAAGCCAAGAGTTTGAAGCCCAGATCTCTAGTCCATCTGCCTGGAATGGTTTAGGTGAAGCCCTTATTGAGACTGAACCAGATGAACTTGGGAAGCTTCTGGCTTTAGGAGCTCAGGAGATAGAGCAGCCTCCCATTGTCTTCGAGGCCCATGGACTTGGACATCAGACAGATCAAACTCAGATTATGACTCTGCTCTCTTGCTCGCTGTCTGTGAGCTACTTAACCTCTATATCTCAGTGCCTCCCTGTTTAAAACAGAGATAATATCAGCCTGTTTCACAGGCTCGTTATCCAAATGAAGGAGGATACTAAAAAAAGAGCTCCATAAATGGTTACCACAGTTGGTTACCATAGCTGGAGCAGGCAACTACATGTAACACTAGCTAGAATATAAACTTACATTCTAACTCTGCGTACCTATATCCAGAACCATAGATGCATAGACACAGATTCTATTTCTTGGAATGTAGCCCAAAGAAATAATAAAGGAAGGGAGCAAAATCTTAGCTGCAACCTATTCATTGTAGTGTTGTTTTTACCAATGAAAATTTGAGAAATCACCTATTGATTAACAGAAGGAGTAAAGAGCTGTGGAAGCATGCCATCTACTATTATATAGTCATTAAAAATCATGGCATATGTCAGTATTAATTGACCCAGGAAGATGGTCACCCAAGATTTTTCAACAATAAAAGTAACAAAATGATATGTCAAAATGTACCCCTATTTTTGTTTAAAAATGTATGTATTTATATGACTAGCCAGCCAATTTGCTGGCTATTTAAAGTAGTTTTCTTTGCATGATAAGAATATAAAAATTTGCCTTTTCTTCCTTCCTTCCCTCCTTTCCTTCCTCCCTCCTTTTTCATGTTATTTTAATATCTTTACTTTTCATCATTTTTTCTCAATTAAGAATGTACTAAATAAGTTACTGAAAAATGTGTGTTTTCCCCCTTTTCCCTCCCTCCTGAGTGCACCAGACACACCTGCACATTGGAACGGGGAACCGCAGTCCCCAGCAGCCAGGCTTGACTTTCATTGTCTTGGAAACTCTGCACGTGAGGCCCTGTGGGAAGCAGTCGACAGACGGGCAAACTTCGGGAGGGTTATGAGGTCACAGAAAAAAAATTCAGCAGAGCAGGCCCTGACACAGTCTGAAGAGGGCTCATGTTTGGCGGCTCCCTTCCTCCCCTTTCCTGGGCTCTCTCCCCTTTACTGTAACCCCCATCGGAGGGGCTGCACTAAATTGTTTGGAAAGCAATGTGATTGACTACTCCCCGGGAGAAAGGAACTGACGACCACATTATAATCTTTTAAGGGGAGCCATACTTTCCTAAGTTACCACGGACACCAAAAGTCCTTTCAATCGATGTGGAATTAAATTACCTCCCATAAGAGGGCCAGCATGCTTGAATCCTGAAATAAATTCTCCTACAGAGATGCTGGTGTCCAAAGGAGCATTTTCTAAACAAGGCTCCTTCTGAAAGGCTGGACCCCTGCCGTGACTACATTGTCCTCCCCCACATTTGCCACATTCCTCCATGTCACAGCACTGCCATGAGCCCTCCCTGGAGTTCCACCAGGGGACCAGGACCTTTAGCCACAGGAGGATGTGGGGCAAAAGAGTGGCAATGAGCAGGGAGAAGAACTGAGAGCCACAAGTGAGAGGCCTCCAGATGTGTGTACAATCAGCTATGAGAAATTTTATTTCTTTCTGCTAATGTCTACCTTTGTGTCGTTCTAGGGGATGCCAGACACACCTATTGCAACCCAGTATGGTCAGCCTGAAGTAAACACGGGGCCTGAAGCAGCTCTCAGGAGGGCAATTTACCCTGCAGGAGAGTTGGGATGGGGGAAGGGTTGAGGAGAGGATCAGGGCGGATTTCCTAGGGGCTATGAAATTTGAACAAGAATGACAGCGAGAAGGACAGACATGCCCAACTCCAGGAGTTAAACCATCCAAGTCAGGAAAGCCTGGATAGCCTGAGGCACGTGCAGAAGTCTTCGGCTCAAAGGGTCAGGAGCTGACCACCTGAAGGCAGGATATATAACCAAGGTGTATTCTTGACTGTAAAACTAGCGGACTCAAGAAGCTTAAATATGGTGAAGCAAGGTGTGCCAGTATGACCCCCAGTCCAGAGAAACCCTCAGATCCGGCAGCAGCACTTGCAATTATTCTTGGTGTGATGTCATCACCTTGAATATAAATGAAAGCAGTCTTTCAATAGATGGTTTGACAATATTGGTAAGAATGTTCGATGCACGTACCCTCTGATATTGTGGCTCCACTTACAGGAATCTCCTACCGAAATGCTCCCCACCTGTTGTAGGTGAGAAAAACAAAACAACCTGAGTGTCTATCAGTAGGTGACTGATGATCAGCATCCTTCTGTGAAATACTCTGGAGCCATTAAAAAGAATAAGCTCTGTCTCTAGCTCTGATGAGAAAGTTGTCCGTGATACATAGCAGAATTTTTTAAAAGCAGATCGCAAAACATTATGTACACTATAATCCTAATTTTTGCATTAAAAGTATTGAACTAATACAAATTGTGAGCAACACATTGTTTTCAGCATAATATAAAGGTCATATATTTCTCTTGTTCACTAAAGAAGATAGATGGCTGGATAAAACAATAGTAGAAGAATCTGGAATACTAAATTTTACTACTAGAAGTCTCCCTAAAGATCAGAAAACCCACCCTCATTTAACAGACCGGGAAATAAGAACCACAGAGGCTAACATTTTCCACTCCACAAATGTTTAGGGTGCTAACCATACGGCAGACACTTGCTTGGTGCTGGGATATAAAAGTAAGCAGAACGTGGTACATGTACTCAAGGGCTCATTGGCAGGTTAGTGAGTGATAGTGCATGTTCAAGTTGCAAAGTGCACCTAATGCAGGCTTGTAATTCCCAGAGAAGGTCATGTGTGAGCTGACCTGAGAAGGATGAGCAGAAGTCAGGTAGACCAGAAGGTCACAGAACACTGTTCCAGGAAGGCCAAAGTTGGGGAAAGCATAGTGCATGTAGTTAACCGAAAGAGTTGGAGGATGCCCTGGCTGGTGTGGCTCAGTGGATTGAGCACCAGCCTGTGAACCAAAGGATTGCTAGTTCAATTCCCAGTCAGGGCACATGCCAGGGTTGCAGGCCAGGTCCCCAGGAGATGGTGTGTGAGAGGCAACCACACATTGATGTTTCTCTCCCTCTCTCCCTCGCTTCCCCTCTCTCGAAAAATAAATAAATAAAATCTTTAAAAAAAAAGAGTTGGAGGACAAGCGAATTGTCTGTCTAGGTCTATAGACCAGTATGTGATGATTCTATAGACCAGTATGTGATGATTCAGCACATATATCAATTAAGAGTCTCATCTCCTCAAGTCTTGAATCTGTCTCCAGCTCGTGCCACTGGCATCTGGATGCCTGATGCTGTCCCTTCTGTGTTTGCAGGCTCACCTGGGGCAGTCCTTACTCACCTGCCCTGCTGGGCAGTCTGGCATGTGCTCAGTGGAATAAACATGAAGAGGTTGTTGATGTCCTGCTGTATGTCAAAAAAATGGGTAAACAACATCTTACTAATTTTTTAACTTTTTAATTGAATTTATTGGCATGCCATTGACATTATTACCAGAGGGGATCTGGGCCTGTAGTGGGTCAGCCTTGGGCCAGCCAGTGGTTTGTGGGTTCTTAACTTCATGTAAGAATGATTTCACAGCATGAGTCTAGGTGATTTTGAGAGTACATTTATTAAAGTTGGGGACAGTGAAATTAAGGAAGTGCTTAAGGTAGTAGATGCAACAGGAGAGAGCCTAGGTGGGGCTACTTTGGCTCCCTGGAAAGTCAGAGAAAAAGGGAGCCTTGGAGACAGGTTCAGGAGCTAGCCGGGGATGAGTTGCTGCCATCAGCTGCTCCCCTGGTTGCCAGTCTCATGGGGACCCTAGCAGAGATACAAGGAGTGGGTGTGCTCTAGAAAGAGCACTGTGAGTCCTGAGTCTAGAAGTTTTTTATCTTTCTCTGCCACCAGGAATCCTGGGGGAGGTTTCAGGGGAGGGTCTTAACAGAACACTCATTAGCTTTCCAAGTATGTCCTTCATTATTTTGATTAATCAAAATGTGGGTTTTGAGGGGTCAGGGTTATTTTCTGGTTAGTTTTATTGTTAAGAAATGTCATCAGAGAGGGACCAGACAGAGGGCAGTCTGCCCCAGGACAGTCTGGAATGTGTAAACCATTTGCTCCTAAGTGTCCTTGCTTAGGGAAGATAAAACCTTGTGATTCATTAGCTGGGAGTAAATTGTTCAAATTGTTTGGCCTTGTTTGATTATTTTGTCTCAGTTTTCCTTATTCCACTTGTCAAGAAAATTCCCTAGCTTCTTACTATCCTGCCTCAACATTGGTTGATGCAATTATAATGTTTCAGGAATACAATTCCATAGTACATCATCTGTATATTGTATTGTGTGTTCACCACCCCAAGTTCAGTCTCCTTCCATCACCATTTATCCCCCCTTTACCCTCTTCTACGTTCCCCCACCCCCTTTCCCTCTGGTAATCACCATACTGGTGTCTGTGTCTATGAGGTTTTCTTTTCTTTTCTTTTTTTTTCTTCATTCCTTCACCTTTTGCTCACTAATGTTTAATTTATTGATTTTAGAGAGAGAGGAAGGGGGCAGAGAGAGAGAAAGAAACATCGATTGTTGTTCCACTTATTTATGCATTCATTGGTTGATTCTTGACTGGGCATCAAACCCACAACCTTGGAGTATCCTGATGATGCTCTAACCAACTGAGCTATCCAGCCAGGGCTTTTTTTATCACTAATTTTTGTTGAAGGTTTCCTGGATAATCTTTGACTGTATAAAAGCCAATCTAGGTATCATATATTCTAGTTGATTTTCAGTAGACCACACCTGGATGGTGATGTGTTCCTGGAGCCCCCTATGGAGGACTGATCTTCAAAGGTAGCATCCTGAGGAATGTCAAGAGGATTGCTGGGGTCTGCCAGGGTGATCTTTGAGTGCTTCTTCATGGCTATTCAATCTGAAAATTACTCTGTCCTTACAGAGGAAAATCCATGCAAATAATCTCTTGCTAGGGATGACTAGCTCCTTGCAAGTTGAGTGGGAGGTGGGAGAGTGAGGCACAGCTGTGAGGGGAGGGCAATGGGATGTGTACCAAAACTCTTCCTACGCATCTGTGGAGAATTCTGGTTATATCCTAGACTAGGGTTGTAAAGAACTTTTAGTTTCTCCATTACAGATGTTAGATCTCTGCAATGTTTGACTTTTTCACAGTGTATACCTATTTTAGAAGTAGGTGGAAAAGGCAATTTTTAAGTATATTTTATTGATTATGCTATTACAATTGTCCCATTTCCCCCCCTTATTCCCCTCCACCCTGCGCATCTCCCCTCCCTCCAGCATTCCCCCTCTTAGTTCACATCCATGGATCATATATATATAAGTTCTTTGGCTTCTCCATTTCCTATACTATTCTTAACCTCCCCTGTCTATCTTCTACCTACCATTTATGCTTCTTATTCCCTGTACCTTTTCCCCCATTTCCCCTTATCCCCCTCCCCACTGATAACCCTCAATGTGATATCCATTTTTGTGATTCTGTTCCTGTTCCAGTTCTTTGCTTAGTTTGTTTTTAGGTTCAGTTCTTGATAGTTGTGAATTTGTTGTCATTTTACTGTTCATAGTTTTGGTCTTCTTCTTTTTCTTAGATAAGTCCCTTTAACATTTCATGCAATAATGGGTTGGCAATAATGAATTCTTTTAACTTGACCTTATCTGGGAAGCACTTGCCCTTCCATTCTAAGTGAAAGCTTTGCTGGATAGAGTAATCTTGGATGTAGGTCCTTGCTTTTCATGACTTTGAATACTTCTTTCCAGCCCCTTCTTGCCTGTAAGGTTTGTTTCGAGAAATCAGCTGATAGTCTTATGGGAACTCCTTTGTAGGTTACTGTCTCCTTTTCTCTTGCTGCTTTTAAGATTCTCTCATCTTTAATTTTGGATCATTTAATTGTGATATATCTTGGTGTGTTTCTCCTTGAATCCAACTTCTTTGGGACTCTCTGAGCTTCCTGAACTTGCATGTCTAGTTCCTTCACAAAATTGGGGAAGTCTTCCTTTATTATTTTTTCAAATAAGTTTTCAATTTCTTGCTCTTCCTCTTCTTCTTCAGGTACCCCTATGATTCACGTATTGGAATGTTTAAAGTTGCCCCAGAGGTTCCTAAGACTCTCCTCATTTTTTTGAATTCTTGTTTCTTCATTCTATTCTGGCTGAATGTTTATTTCTTCCTTCTGTTCCAAATCATTGATCTGAGTCCCAGTTTCCTTCCCTTCACTGTTGGTTCCCTGTATATTTTGATTTATTTCACTTTGTATAGCCTTCACTTCTTCCTTTATTTTGCAACTGTACTCAGTCATTTCTGTGAGCACCCTAATTACCAGCGTTTTGAACTCTGCATCTGATAGGTTGGCTACATCTCCTGATCGCTTAGTTCTTTTTCTGCAATTTTCATCTGTTCTTTCATTTGGGCCATATTTCTTTGTCTTAGTGTACCTGTTACATTGTCAGGGGCAGAGTCTTAGGTATTCACCAGGGTGGGGCAACCCACTTCACTGTTGTGACGTTATATATGGGGGAGGAGTCAGAGAGGGAACAATACCACTTGCTTGGCTCTTGCCCCGTTTTCAGTCATTTCCCACAAGCAGATTGTGCCCTTGCAGGTGCTGATTCCTGTGTGGGTGGCTTTGTGTACATTCTAGGACACTATGGGCCCTTCCAATAGACTCTTCTGTGATTGGGAGTTTCTCCCACCACTGCAACTCCCAGAGGTTTTTACAGCCAGAGGTTTTGAGGCTTTAGTTTCCCACCCTGAAACCCTGGGTTACGTGGTCTGTCTTGCTCCCCAGTTGTTCCTCCCAGCTTATTCATACACAAATGTGGGAGATCCTGGTGTGCCAGCCACTGCCTTGTCACACATCCTCACCACCCCAGGTTCCCATATCTGCCCCTCCTACCAATCTGGATGAATGTTTCTTAACTCCTTGGTTGTCAGACTTCCATACAGTTTGATTTTCTTTGGCAGTTCTGGTTTTGGGGGAGATTTGGGTTTGTTTGTTTTTTTTTTTTTTGCTTTTAAATTCGTTGTTATCCTTCTTTTGGTTGTGTGAGGAAGCGAAGCATATTTACCGATGCCTCCATCTTGGCTGGAAGCTGCCATTTTTAAGAGTTAATGTATTTCATCCCCTTCCTCCACTGGGTTCCATGCACACTATGCCACCTTCTGATATGGCTTCTGTTGTATGTGTTAGGGACAAATTCCATTAAATGTAAATAGTTACAATTTTCCCCACCTGCCTTCCATGGGAGGTCAGATGCTAAAAGAGAGCCTTCTTTGTTTTCCTCAAGTGGATGATGGGTGGGCATGAACAGAAACACACTGAGAGAGGGGTAGCTGGCTTTATGTCGATGGTGACTGAAGCTGCTGTGCAAAAAGCCAATTCTGAAGGGAGAGAAAGCAAAGAGGAGGGCGTGATATGAGCATTTCCCTTGGCAGTGGAGCTCTGTGAAGGGAAGGATTTGTAAAGAAGTTGTTAGCAAGTTATGTAACTTCCTCCTCATGGTCTCAAAAAAAACTTCAGTGAAGACCCCTGTGACTTTTCAAGGCTCTTCAGAAAAGCATTTCAATGTGATGATCTGAAGCAATGAGACTTAATAGACCAGGAATTCCCAGATTTCTTTGCTATGCTGTGGTTCTCTCACAGGAAAGGACTGTGCTGCCCAGACCAAGGAAGTTATGGTCGGCACTATAGTTCTAACTCTTCCCATATGACTCAACAGGCTCCTGCTTTATACCTCAGTCTCCGGTGAGCTGCATCAGGCGTCATCCATCCTGAGATGTTGCTGACAAAATGGAATTTCTAGTCCTGCAGAGCTGTGGACCAAATTCTATAGCAGTCACCCTACTGAGATGCTCTCCCCTCAATAGCCCTGCCTGGGCAAAGATTACAGCTTCATTTACTCTTTCATATAACAAATACGTACATTATCTGCCAGGCACTAGGTTAAGTACTAAAGGTACAAAAGTACTAGAAGATACTAAAGTACCAAAGATACTTCATGGAGTTTATAATGTCATAGATGAGAGGTAGAACAGACATAAATCAGATTATGTCACAAATATAAAATTGTCACAATTGCAGGAAATCTACACTTGCTTGGAAAGATTATAACAGAGGGATTTTGCCCAGGCAGGGGGATCTGAAGATGAGAAAGAGATGTGGAGGGAAAGGGCAGGGAAATGTGCTCCAGGCTGCCTTTGCAGAGGCCACGTAGGAGAGGAGGGACGTGGCAGATAGGAGAGACCTGCAGAAGACTGGGAAGGGGAAGTGGATTGTAAGAGGACGCTTTGGGGCAGGACATGAACAGGAACCCACTTGCATTCTAAGATTTCCCCAGCCAGAATGGATGAGGGGAGACAATTTAAGAGGCTATTATTCAGTCCTGTTAGTGTATATATTGCAATTCACCCCAGAAAAATCACACAGGCCACAAGGGAGCATGCATGGGGTATTCACAGTCACAAGTCCATCATCACGGGTCTGAATAACTAAAATGCGGGTGCCCACTATGAAATATTGTACAGTTGTTCCAAGTAACAGACTAAGTATACACACAGCAACAAGGACAGGTTGTAAAAGCACGGTGCCAAGTGGAAAGAGCAAGAAAGAGAGTGAGGTTTACAGCGCAATACCACTTGGGTATATTAAAAATACACGCGCACTGAATGAACAACACGCATGTTTTCCAAAGACACTCCCACATACCGCTGGGGAAGCTGGCAGGAGTAGACAAACAGAGATAAAAGACCACAAACATGTAAATCAAGAGAGAGACCATTGCAGAACCAAATGATAATAGTGTGCCATAACGTGAGAACTGAGCCAGGTGGCTCAGTTGGTTGGTTGGAGCATCGTCCTGTACACCAAAAGGTTGCACGTTCGATTCCCTACCTGGTCAGGGTACATACCTAGGACCTAGGCTGTGGGTGTGATCCCCAGTTCACGCGCACACAGGAGGCAACCAATGGATATCTCTCTCTCTCTGTCTCTCTCTCTCTCTCTCTCTCTCAAATAAATAAATATCCTCGGGTGAGGGTTTCTTAAAAAAATGAGTAATTCAACCTCTGCATCCAGGATTTAAAAAAATAAAAAGATTTTGTACTTCTTCAGCCAAGAGCGAAGGCACCTGGTCCTCGGGTGGGTGTGGTGGAGATGAAAATTGGATCTGCTGTGGTATAGAAATGGATACATGTAATGCATTTCAGCAGTGCCTGGTACGGACATAGTAAGCACCCAACAAGCTCAAGCTGTTCTTATTTTTATATTGTGGACACTTAGTGATGAATTGAATACATAAGGGGAGGGAAAGGGTGTTTTCAAGGATTAACTCCCAGGTACTGGATTGGGCCATTGTTGCCAAGTGGGAGGTGAGAAAATGAAAAGTGAGAAACCACAGTTCTTTTTGAAGAATTTGGATGTGAAGGTGAAGACAGAGCTATCCCGTACATACTGACAATGCTCTAAAAATACTTTTTAAAAACCAGTCAAGTAGTGCTCACTTTGGCAGCACCTATACTAAAATTGGAATGACACAGAGAAGACTAGCATGGCCCCTGCACAAGGATGACACACAAATTCGTGGAGCCTCCATATTTTTAATAGAACCAGAGGCATGGAACAGACTGACAGGGACCAGAGAGCAGGGGGAAGGGAGTAAGGGAGGAAAGAAGGAGAAGGGCCTAGTTAAAGAACAAGTATAAATGACCCATAGACATGGAAAACAGGCTGGGGATTAACTGTGGGAGCAGGAGTGAAAGGGGTGGGCAAGGCAGGGAAGAGCAACTGGGGAAAATTGGGGCAACTGTAATAGAATAACAAATAAATAAATACATACATACGTACATACATACATACATACATAAATATTAATCAGATGGTACACTTTTATTGTAGAAACAGCAGAAATTACAGAAAGATTCAAACAAATTATTTTGAGTCCCAAATATCTCCTGTGGAGCAACTAAGGTCCGTATTTGACATTGAGGAGAAATGGCTCCTGAGACCTTTACCAAGGCAAACTGGGTGAAATTCCTGCTGGCGTCCTAAGTCTCACAAAACGCAGAATACAGAGCTGAGACTGGGTAAATGGTCGCCCCTTCACTGAGATAGACACCACAGGAGGAAAAGAAAGTTTGATGGATGAAAATGATGTGAAGTTTTGGGCTGAAACAGCTTGTCCTGAAGTCTCAGATTCTTCTAACACATACAAAAATACTGAGGGGCTATTGTTGCTGTACACTATACCAGGTGCTAGGGATACATAGGTGAACAGAACAGACGACCCTAACCTCACTGAGTGGGCCAGTGTATCAAATAACCAAACTGATAAATATATAATCATAACCGTGGTAGGGGTTATGTAAGAACTTATAAGATACTATCCCAAAAACCATTATAGTTAAATGTTTGCTCATGTCCTTAATATGTCCCTCCAGAAGTTCGCTAAAAGCGTGATTTCTGGGCCTACGGATTTGCTTGTTCTTTTAATCATTTTAAAGATTTAATAAGTGGACTACTTTTTAGAGCAGTTTTAGGTTCGCAGCAAAGTTGAGGCAGAAAACAGAGTTCTCCTACACCCATTGCTCCCCCTCAATCAACAACAGTCTTGTTTTTTAGTTAAAAAAAAATATTTTTAACCAGTGTTACCCCAAGAAACTCAATAACAAGGAAAAAAATATTCTTTTACAGAAGCTTTGGGGAATAGGAAAGAATACTGAACATCTACAAGGCCCCTGGTTTGTTAAAATAAGGTTCAGCTTTAGAGTTGGAAAGTGTGTAAAACAAAAACTACATTTCCCAAGGGGCAGCGCGGCACGTCACGGGGGAGGAACGGCGCGCGCGTAGAGGGGTCCTCTGCGCGGCGACTCAGCTCAGAAAAAGGGAAAAGCGCGCTTCTCGACGTGCCGCGAGTCTTCGAAAGCTAGCGCGTTATTATCCGCAGACTTTGGAGAGCCTTCGAGGGGCGCAACCACGCCCGCCCTCGCAATTTCCAGCGCGACGTGCTTGTTCAGCCGGTGGAGCGGTAGGTGGGGGTGGGTCGCTTTGTGAGACCCTGGGGGAGTGGCGGGGGCGAAGGGCTGGGGTCCTCCCACTGCGTCCCCGTTCCTCCCTTCCCCTACCGGCGGTGCGCGCGCGCCTGTCTCCCCGGGGAGAGGCGGGGCTCGGGGAAGGAGGGCCCGCGCCGGCCTGTAGGGTCTACGCGTGCGCCGGCAGGTTTCGCAAGCTTGGGAAGCGGCCACCGGCGGAGATTAGGGCGGAGGCCGGGTACCAGCCCAGGTGCAAGAAGACGAGGGCTGAGGCTGGGCTCCGAACTCTGACAGTCTTTATTATGTTCTCAAGATGTGCCCCTCTTCACAAAACAATCTCATGATACCTCCAGTTGCCTTTTCTCAACTCTGCCCCCGTTTGCAGCCAAAGCTGCAGTCCACTCATCAGTACATTTTCTCCAACGAGCCCCTTTCGGCCCCGGACCGGTCCAGCCTTGGCCCACACCGCTCCGCTGAAACAGCTGTTTGTCAAAGCAACCAGTGGACTCCAGGTCGCCACATTCACTGTCTGATGCCGCTGGGCTCCGCTCCTTCTTGAAACACGTTGTTCATTTGCCGTGGAGAACATTCTCGCCTCCGCCGCAGCTCTCTCTGGCCTCTCCTCTGCTGGTTCTTTCCCCTCTTCCTTTAATGGTTGTACTGCCCCAAGGCCTCATCCCAGTCTCTTCCCTGCTCTCGCTTCCCGGGAGTTATCTATTTCAAGGTTTTAAATACAAGTACCATCTGTTGTGACAACTCTCAAGTTCCCATCTTCAAACCTAGTGCTGTTTCTTGAGCTCCAGGCTTTCATTATTGTATATCCAGCTCTCCCAGCGAATCTCTTAAATGACTGACCTTGTGAGTTTTACCCTTCACCTGCCCTCGTCTTCTCGTTCTTCCTGTTTCTCAGGCCAAACACCCTGAGTTATCCTTGGTGTCTTTTGCTCCTCTTCTCCCCTCATCCGCCATCAATCTGTTAGCACATATTTATCCCTGAAGCTTTGAAGTTTCACTACTGGGTGTTTAATTGTAGATATTCTCTTTGGCACTTGGTTGGTCTTTTTTTGCCTGAGAATTTCTGTTTTCAGTTCTTTGACACTGTCATCGTTGAGATTTATCTATCTATCTGTATTCTGTCTTGTATGTCCCTTTTAGAGTGTTTATTTCACCTACAGATAAGTATGGAACTGTTTAATGTCTGTGTATCTTTCTAGTTTCCTAAAAGCAAGGCAGAGACTGCTTGCCTCTCTCACTGCTGTCCCACATACCTGCCACCGAGTAGGTGCTTGGTAAATATTGTTAAGTGAGTGAATTTATAAAGGGGAAGTACCTCTTCTCCAGCGGTGGGAAGTAGACAATCCCTCTTAGAATATGTTACTAGCAGCTAATTTCTTTTTCTGGATTTAGGGAGAAGATATTGAATAGCCCAGCTTCAGAATTGTGGCTGTGTTTATAACGTGAAAGACTGTTTAAGGAGGTTTGCAGGATCCCGTTCAGCACTCTGTTTTGAGGACTGAGGAGGGGCCCGGTCCTGTGCTAGTGGCTGGAGATAGAAAATAAGTAAAACTGCGTCCCACTCGGCTGACAGCTCACAGTCTGGCAGGAGAGATAAGCAAATGAAGCAGTCTCTCCCTACGTATGTGACAAGTGCAAGAGTGAAAGTTTGTGTATAGTGCTTTGGAAGTTTGTTTGCTTGCTTGAAATATTTTATTTATTTTTAGAGAGAAGGAAAGGGAGGGAGAAAGAGGAGAGAAACATCAGATGTGCGAGAGATACATAAGTTGCCTCGTGCACACCCCCAACTTGGGACCTGGCCTGCAACCTAGGCACATGCCCTGACTGGGAATTGAAATCAGTGAGCTTTTGGTTCACAGGCCAGAGTTCAGTCCACTGAGCCACATGAACCAGGGATGCTTTGGAAGGGATGCTTTGATTGCCCTTGGCATTGGGGCAAATGAGAGGGGCCTGGGTGGCTGTAAACAGCTTTGTTCTTTACTCCAGTGTGCCATACAAATATCATGTTCTCTGTGCCATGGTATGAAAAAAGTTGGCAAATACTGCTGTAAAAGCATTAACGTTGCTGCCATTTGATTTGGACCCTGAAAGATGAGTAAATTTGCAGAATCCAGAGGGGAAGAAGAGGAAGGATTAAAGGGCATTTCAGGCATTAGTTTTTTGTTTGTTTGTCTTTAAGATTTTATTTATTTGTTTTTTGAGAGTGGGAAAGAGAAAGAAAGGGAGCGAAACATCAATGTGTGGTTGCCTCTTGCACGCCCCCTACTGGGGACCTGGCCTGCAACCCAGGCATATGCCCTGACCAGGAATCAAACCAGTGACCCTTTTGTTCGCAGGTGGGCGCTCAGTCCACTGAGCCACACCAGCCAGGGCTCAGTCCATAGGTTTTTTTAGTGACCAACTTTCTGGAGCTAGCAGCTGAGACATGGTAATCATGGGCTTTGTTTTTTTTTTTCCTGATTTCAAATTTGCATACAAAGATTCTTACAGAGTTTTAAAAAGTGAATCTCGTTGAGATTTTTGATGAATCATCAGCATTGGAAAAAAAATATTTTATGTCAGTCAGGATTTGTGTTCACTCTATCCACGGAGCGAAAGGTAGTGTGGTGAACGTGTTGATAATAATAAGGGCAGTTTGAGGCCTTGAGACTTAGGTTGTACAGTAAGACAAATGTGGGTTTGAGTGCTGCTTTTTACTAGCATGACCTTGATAAAGTCATTCATTTCTCCAAGATGCAAGCTTCCATACTACTAAATGAATAGTACCTACTTTGCAGGGTTGTTAGGAGGGTTACATAGGATAATCCACATAAAAGTGCTTAGCACATGGTAAATAGTTAGTAAGGAATAGCTGTCATTACTACCTTTAATTTTCTACCCTTTTTTCAGATGCCACAATAAATCACCATCAGTGTAATCTAATAACCTAACAGATAATTGGCAGTTTACTGTAGACAAATGCTTCTATTTCCGTGATCTCTTTTGCTATTGAATATGTGAAGTTGTGACACAACTTGAAATTGGCCCCCGCTGGTGTGACACAGTGGATTGAGCACTGGCCTGCAGACCAAAGGGTCACCAGTTCTATTCCGGGTCAGGGCACATGCCTGGATGGTGAACCCCGTCAGGTCCCCAGTAGGGGGAGCGTGAGGGGCAACCACACGTTGATGTTTCTCTCCCTCTCTTTCTCCTTCCCTCCCCCTCTTTCTAAAACAAATAACTAAAATCTTTAAAAAACAAACAAACAAACTGAAAATTGAAGAGCATAGATTTTAGAGTTTTCAGTCTTGGAAGCCCAGCTTAAGTACCAGTAGTTCATGAGTTACTTCGCATAACTTAACCTATCTAAACTTCAGTTTTCCCAGATACAAAATGGGTGTGCGTATGGAATTGCTGTAAGGATTTTTAAATTCATTTATTTATTTGAGAGAGAGAGACATTGATTTGTTTTCTCATCCTTTTATTCATTCATTGGTTGATTCCTGTGTGTGCCCTGACTGGGGATCAACCTGCAACCCTGGTGTATCGGGACCACACTCTAACTGAGCTGCCTGGCCAGGGCAGAATTGCTGTAAGGTTTAAATGGGAATCACCTGTGTAAGCTCCAGTAAGAAGTATGGTAGGTACTAGGGAAACGTGTCATTTTCTCCTTTACTTTTTAAAAACCCAAGTGATAAATGTAGATGCTTATTGATGGTGGCTGGATTGAGGGTCTGGGATCCGAGTGTAGGGTTTTAGATGCCTTGCCTCTCTTTGATTCAGAGCAAAGTTCATGTTGTCTTAAGCCCTATGGGATTAATTTTAGACTGTTAAGTGTAGGACGTTTGGATTTGTGTGAGACCTAGGCTGCTAGTAGGGACCAGAAGGCTGTTTTAGGCAGAGTGTTTAGCGATTAATATGTGCTCTCATTCTGCAACCTTTGTTCCTAAGTATTACCTCTTAGTAGTCAGACTGCTCGGCTGCAAGCATGAAAAGGCTCACCCAAACACAAGCCGAAGCGAAAAGAGGTATTGATTGACTGTAACTGAAGAGTCTGGGTGTGCCGGCTTCAGACATGGCTATTTCCTGGAGACTAAACTATGTCACCAGTACTTCTGTCTTTGAGCTCGGCTTCCCTCCACTTTGCTGGTTTCTCTCTCAGGCAGGCAGAAGCTTCTGTCGGTTCCAGGCTTTCATGCTGCTCACTTAACCAACAGCTGAAAGAGGGCATCTCTTTGCAGATAGCTCCAGCAAAAGAATTGAAACTGACTTTGGCCAGACTTGGGTCACATATTTCTTCCTGAACTAGGCCTGGTGGTCAGGGAGAATGTAATACTTTCATTTGCTTGCTTCAAAAAGAGAAGAAATAATAATAGTACTCTTAAGAAGAACATAGTAGAACCCAGAGTACATCATTCACAATGTCCAGAATATAATCCAAAATTACTAGTATACCCCTCCTTGGAGCCAAGGTAAGGGACAGTTTCCCAAAAGGAGATTACCGTGCTGTTACCAAAATGGAGAAAAGGTGCCAGGCAAGATGCTCAGGTTGTTCCAGTGATGATAGCAGGCCAGCTTTCCGGCAAATACTGAATACAGACTCTGCACAAGACACTGGGGGAACCCCACTGTTTGAAGACCCTGGAGAGTAATCAGAACAGGCAGTAAGTGAGCAGGCCACCCAGAAGGAGGAAATGACACTGGTGAGTTTCCTGTTTGTTGGTTGGTGGTTCTAATGCCTTGTAGGCAATAAGACAAAGGTGCACTTTGGGGAAAAGAGAGCCACAGAGAAGCAGTTCCAAATCGTTGTAGAAAAGTAGTTTTGCCCAAATGTCCGGCAGCTAATGAACGGATAAGCAAAGTGGCGTGTATCCATACGATGGAATTTTACTCATCTGCAAAAGGAATGAAGTACTGATGTATTCCACAACGTGGATGACCCTTGAAAGCATTATGCTGAGTGAGAGAAGGTGGTCACAAAAGTCTGCATTTGTATGATTCTGCCATATGGACCGTCTGGAATAGGCAGAACCAGGGACAGGAAGTAGAATGATGGCTGCCAGTGATCGAGGGGCGGGGAGAACAGGGAGTGACTGCTGATGGGCTCCGAGTTTTTTCTTGGGGTGATGAAAATATCCTGAGATAGTGGTGATGGTTACACAATCTTGTGACTGTACTTAAGAAAAACCACTGAACTGAACCCTTTAGAAGAGTGAGTCAGCCTTGGCCGGGTTGCTCAGTTGGTTGGAGCCCCGTCCCAATGCACCAAGTTGCAGGGTCCATCTCCCGTCAGGGCACATGCAAGAACCAACCACTGAACCCAGAGGTGAGTGGAATACCAAGTCAGTGTCTCTGTCTGTCTGTCTGTCTGTCTGTCCCTCTTCCCTACCCCTTCTCTCTCCCCCCTCCCTTTCTCTCTCTAAAATAATTTTTTTTAAGAAATACCAGTTTCTAAAAAGTAAATAAATAAAACTCTGCTAATCAAAAGATGCCACTAAGATGAATAGGCAAGGCACAGACTGGGGGAAATGATTGTAAAACTTCACATTTGACAAAAGACTTATATTCAGAATATATAACTAACTCTTAAAAATCAGTAATAAAAAGACACCCTAATTAAAAAAAGAGGCAAAAGACCCGGACAGATATGCCCTAAAGGAAGCCAAATAAGTGCTGCAGAAGGCACTCAACGTCATTAGTCACCAGAGAAGTATACATTAAAACCACAGTGAAATACTACTTCACCCTGGCCAGGGTGGCTAAATTGTTTAAACTAAATAAAAATGACAATACGGTATGTTGGCAAGAATAGAGAGCGACTGGAAATTCATACATTGTTGTTGGGAGTGGAAAATAATACAAGTACTTTCTTATAAAACTAAATATATACCTCAGACCTAACTATTTTTCTAAAGATTTTATTTATTTATTTTTAAAGAGAAGGGAAGGAGAAAGAGAGGGAGAGAAACATCAATGTGTGGTTGCCTGTCACATGCCCCGCTACGGAGGACCTGGCCTGCAACCCAGGCATGTGCCCTGACTGGGAATCGAACTGGCGACCCTTTGGTTCCCAGGCCCATGCTCAATCCACTGAGCCACACTAGCCATGGCCAGACCTAAGTATTTATTCAAGAAAAATGAACATTTGCCTGAAAAATAACTCTTGTAACTGCTCAGAACCGTTTCATTTATAATGGCCCAAATGTGGAAGGAGCCCAGGCACCATTTAAAGACCTGGTTAAACAAACTAGTTTGTTCATACACTAGGATGCTCACTGGCAGTAGAAAGGAGCCAATTCCTGGCGCATACAACGTAGATGAATCTCAAAAACATGTTAATGGAAGAATCCAGGCACTAAATAATTGGATGGCATGATTACATGTATATGAAGTTCTAGAACAGGCATAATTATCTGTAGTGAAAAATATCACAACAAACCTGGCTGGTGTGGCTCAGTAGATTGAGCACCTGCCTGCGAACCAAAGGGTTGCCGGTTCGATTCCCAGTCAGGGCATGTGCCTGGGTTGCAGGCCAGGTCCCCAGTAGGGGACGCGTAAGAGGCAACCACACACTGATGTTTCTCTCCCTCTCTGTCTCCTTCCCTTCCCTTCTAAAAATAAGTAAAAACTTTAAAAAGAAAAATATCAGAACAGGGGTTTTCCTCTCTGGGTAGGAATAGATGGTTTGGCCTTCTAAGTCACTGGAAAGAAGAGGGCTAGGAGCCAAAAAGTTTAGAGCACTGACCCTTGTCTGGATGCCTGAAATCTTGCAGGAAATGCCCAGCCTCTCATGGTTTAGAATAGTGATGAGATCAACCTGGGAACCTTGGACTCTGCTAATAGGCAGCTAATGGGCTGGAAGCTGTCTTGCCGTCTGGGAGCTGGTTGGCCTTTCCGTTGAGTGTGCTTCAGGTCAGGTGCAGTTCCAGTCCCCGGTACCCACAAGGTACCTTGGGCCTACTTGGCACCTCGCTCCTACTCGGCTTTGCATCAGCAGACATGGCATTGTCAGAGTAGAGAGCCTGAGAAACCTTTGCCTCTACTTATCGTGTGTTTTCTGAGAAAACTAAAGTCATAACTGACTGGATCTGGAAATAGCAATAGTTCAGTAGTTTGTGGTAAAGTCAGAAAATGAGGTGGTCCTCCTGGGCAGGGCACTACCAGGAGGCCAAGTGATCCTCTAGAATCCTCTCAGCACTTCAGGCTTAGTTCACATTGTATAGAAGTGTGGGGAGATGAAAGCGTGTTATAAGTCACAAGTCACCATTTACACGTGTGGGGAACCCGATAATTGGTGGAGGGCCTAGAAATGTCTCCTCAAAAACGGGCCCTCCTTTCGCATTGCTGCCGGCTGGTTGCAGGTTCGGCCCTGCAGGGTTTGGTACACGATCTACCCCCTCCCCCCAGAACGTGTGGGTCAGCTTTTTCACTCTGGTTTGCTGATCGCTCATGTCTCACGTGTCTGTGGCTCTGCAGCTACCACTGACAAAAGGTTTCTCTTGTATATGCACTTGATATCAGCGGAGAAATACATACCCAAGAAACAACAGTGGTCGCCTCTAAGGGTGAGAGGTATTGTACTTCTTGAATTGTTCGAATCTTTTTTACTGTGCGCATCTATTATCTACTCAAAGGGGTTTCCCCCTTAAGAGAAACAGGCTATGTGTCCACCCACAATGAGACAGACACATAGGATGATATTGTGATAACATGATGAGATTCTAAACTAAGACAGTGGCGGGTGTGGTGGAAGAGAGGGGGCTGCATTTGAGATAAACTTCTGAGGCAAAATCAGCAGAATTTGAATGGAGATCGATCGTGGAAATGAGCAAGAAGGAGAGAATCAGTGACTCCGGGGCTGCCAGCTTAGGAAGCTGGGCTGACAGTGATGGACACCGTTAACCCACATCTGGAAGGCGGAGCAGTGCAGGGCAGAAAGTAGATGTCTGAAAGGGCCTCTTGGAAGTGCTTAGAGCATGAGAAGAAGACCCTGGGGTGATCTTCCCTGGGGTGGGAGGAGGTGGGTGGGGACTGAGGGAGAGCCAGACCGTGGTGGGCTGAAGAATGAATGGGAGTAGACGGAAGAATGGTGGGTACTGTGTGCCAGCTCTGTGCTGGATACAGAAGACAAGTGATCCTTACCCTCAGAGATTGGAAGAGAGAGAGGGGGAGGACACAGGTACGCACAAAGAATTCTAATGTCATTTGGGAGGCGCAGGGTATTATGGGAACACAGGTAGTTTAACCCAGACTAGGACTAGTGGAGTAGGTGACTGGAGTAGGTGGAGTGAGGCAGGTCTTAGAGAGTAAGTAAATCAGGCAGAGTGTTGGGGGTGATCTGGTTGCGGGAAGGACATCCCAGACAGAGGGGACAGCATGGACATGAGGCATGGAGATATGACATTACATGGCGTACGGTCGGAAGCAGAACAGTCCAGCACTGCTGGAACATAAAGTGTGAGGCAGACGGGTGAGAGGTGATGCGGTCACGGGAGGGACTGCCCAGGGAGGGGGGCCGTCACGTGTCCTCCAGCCTGGCTGTTCAGGCCTTTGTGTTATTAGTTCTGGTGGTCATCTGGTGGATGCAGTGGGCTGGGGTTGTCTGTTACAAGGTCGTGTCATCCGCAAATACAGTTTTACTTCTTCCCTTCCGACCTGCATTATTTTATTTCACTTTTTGTATATTTGCCCTAGCCAGAACCTCCAGATCGGTGTTGGCTTATTCCTGATCTTAGCGGGGGGGGAGATATCAGTCTTTCACTGTTAAGTATGATGTTGGTTGTAGTGTTCATAGATGCCCTGTATCCGATTGAGGAAGTCCCCCTCTGTTCGTAGTTTGAATATTACTTTTTTAATAAACAGAAGCATAGATTTAAGATACGAATATTTAATTACGCGGAGTTCACAATTTATTATTGTGGAGGGGCTTACTCTGTTCAGTGTGAATCTGACCTTTGTAGGTAAGAAGATGTATTAACTGAATAACCTAAGAAGATAAGGTATCATACAAAATTTCAGCACCCTAAAAATTTTCCTCTTACTGTTTTTCAACCTACCTTTATTTTTAGGCATATGTCCATTTTTACCTAGTTATAATAGTTACTCTTTTATTACCTTTTATTGTCTTTTATTCTTTTTCTAATTACCTTTTATTGCATTTTACTTTCGTCAATATATTTATCTTTCCTTAAGTCAGATTTTATTTTTTACTGGTTAATTTCTCTTCCCTCTATCATAAAACAGTAATAGTGCTTTGTGGCATAGAAAGTGTCCTTATATAAAATTTTATTTGAATCCCCATCTCACAGATTTTTAAAAATGGAGACCAGAATGCTTAAATCGTTTGTCAGCAGAGAGGGGGCTAGGGCATGCTGCTTTTCTAAGTGGCCGAGTAAGTGCTCCGTGATTTGGTTGAACATGTTGAATTCAAATGCCATTGGAGTGGGGTAGGATTTCAGGACTGCTGGCCACTACATTAGTTTCCTGGGGCTCCTGTAACAATGATCCCAAACTGGGTAGCTTAAAAACAGCAGAAATGTATTCTCTCACAATTCTAGAATTCCCAAGTCAAGGGGTTGGCTTGGTTCCAAAACCAAGGGTGAGTTCCTTCTTGGGTGCTCAGGAGACTCTGCCATGCCTCTCTCCCAGCTTCTAGTGGTGACCAGCAGTCCTTGGTGGCCCTTGGTCTGCAGCTACCTAAGTCCAGTCTCTGCCTCTGTCCCATGGCTCTCTGCCTCTGTATGTGTCTCTCCACCTGACCTGCTCTGTGTGTGTCCGTCTCTCTGTCTCTGTCTTTTCTCCTTTTACAAGGACACCAGGCATGTTGGGTTAAGGCCCATCCCTACTCTAGTATGACGTGCATCTTAATTACATCTGCAAAGACTCAATTGCCAAGTAAGGTCACGTTCACGGCTACCAGGGGTTAGGACCTCAGACATACCTTTTTTGAGGACATAGTTTAACCCATAACAGCAGCTAACGAGGTTCTCTCCTGTCCTCCCGTCCCAGGCACCCCACGCACCATGGCTCTTGTGTCTGCTGATTCCCGCATTGCAGAGCTTCTCACAGAGCTTCATCAGCTGATCAAACAAACGCAGGTAAAAGGCTACCGTCCCCCACTCCCAGGGGAACGTGGCTGTAATGCTGAGATGTGCAGAGGTGGGTGGGGCCGTGTTCAGAGAGATTGGACATGCAGGAACCAAGATGACGTCTGAAGGGTGGGGTGACAACCATTTCCGTTGGATTGTTTATCATGTGGAGGATCTCATGATTCTTTGTTTAATAACAGCTGTACAGTTAACCCATTTAAAGTATATAATTCAGTGGTTTTTAGTATAGTCAAAGAATTGTGCAACTATCACCATGATCAATTTCAGAACATTTCATTGCTTGACAAATGTGCCTTTGTCCCCAATAAGAGTTACTCCTTTTCCTTACGCCCCTTTCCCAGACAAAGGAAGTCTTACCAGGCCTATAATACAAGGATTTAGAGATTACCTCTCAGCAGTTGGTCAAGGGCCACACCTTTTTTGAGGTGTGCAGGGTTTGAAAACCCAGACCTGCTGAGTGAATCTTTTTATTTTTTTTTTATTTTTTTAAGATTTTATTTATTTATTTTTAGAGATAGGGGAAGGAAGGGAGAAAGAGAGGGAGAGAAACATCCATCAGTTGCCTCTCGCACGCACCGTGACAGGGGATGTGCCCTGACTGGGAATTGAACTGGTGACCTTTTGCTTTGCGGGAATACCCACTTCCCCCAACCAGCTGAGCCACACCTGTCAGTCAGGGCATGAATTAATCTTTTAGGGTACAAGCCACCCCCTGGCCCTTGGCCTAGGCTCTCTTGTAGCAAAATGATATTTGAGCATTTACTTTTTTTAATATTATGTAAGATATTATCTTTTTTAATATTATCTGTTTTTAATATTATCTAAGATTTTAATATTATCTTTTTCTTTTTTAATTTTAATTGTTGTTCAGTTACAGTTGTCCCCATTTTCCTTCCATTGCTCTCCCCTGCCCTACCCACCCCGACCTCCCACATTCAATCCTCTCCACCCCGTTGTCTTTGTCCATGGGTCTGTTATACATGTTCCTTGATGAATCTTACCCCGTTTTCCCTCTCCCCACTCCCCTCTGGTCACTGCCAGTTTGTTCTTTATTTCCGTGTCTCTACTTTTAATGTACCACGTGTATCCCAGATACAGCAGTAATATCAGTATGAATGTGCCTAACATTTGGAGGGGTCGGTGTGGGGTAGAGAGAGACTTAAAGAAACCACTAATCTATACTTAGAGCTATTGCATCCATTTTCATATTGTTGAACTAATTTGATTCCTCATTTCCCTGCTTCATCTACCACTATCTGTACATGGTGATGAATTTGTATAGAAATATCTAGTATAGAGAGCCCTGGCTGCTGTGGCTCAGCGCACTGAGTGCCGGCCTGCAAACCAAAGGGTCGCCAGTTCGATTCCCAGTCAGGGCACATGCCTGGGTTGCGGGCCAGGTCCCCAGTAGGGGGTGTGTGAGAGGCAACCACACACTGATGTTTTTCTCCCTCTCTTCCTCCCTCCCTTCCCCTCTCTCTAAAAATAAATTTCAAGAATCTTTAAAAATAAATAAATAAATAAAAGAAATATCTAGCATAGAAATTAGCTAATGGTTGGTGAAGTGCTGTTCTTCCTCAGTACACTCCTTTTCAGTGAGTGTTACATTTTGAGAAGACTTGGACTCAGTCTCCCAGGGCATTTGCTTATCAATGTCAGTGTTATCATCTCATTTATTTGAGGGAGTTGAATCTTACCAGCAGTGCCAGTGGGTTGCACCGTGCCGAAGTACGACCATGGTAGGACTCAGTTTCATCGTAGAACAAATCAGTAAGAATTACAGAGCTAATTGTTGTCTTCCCAACAGAATCGGCCCCACCCATTTCCCAGATACTGTCATGGACAGGGTTTATTTGAGTTGGCCGTAATTCCGTCATTTCTGGGTTCCAAGTCAGCTGGGGATAAAGCCAGTCACCCTGTCCCAGCTCAAAGGCTTGCACTGAGCCTGGTTTCCATGGCGTGCGGCTGGGGATCAGGGCCTGCCTCCCTCCTAAGGAGAGGACAGGTGTTAGAGTAGAGGTCCTGTCTCTGCCACCTGTACTTCAGGACACTCTTATTTTGATCAATTCTTGGGTTAGGCGTAGTCATGGTGTGTCATTGTGACTTACAGGTGCCCCTAGAGGGCTTCTGTAGATTTGGAGGTCCATAACGTCCCCTAGTTGTGTCCCTTCAGGCTCAGCAAATAGTGTAGCGAGCCATTGCCCTATGGCTTCTCAGCCTCGTCTACACTAAAATAATCAGGAAGCCCAGGTGGGTAAGGGTGCAAGCCTTTTCCCACAACAGATGGGTCCTAGAATCATCTAGCATTTTAGGTTGCGTTGGCCTAAACCACTTCACTAAAGCGTCCTCTTTCCAGGCTCATGAGAGAAATCACGACACTCTTTTTTCCTGATTTACACATCTTTCCCCCTAAATGCTGCCTCTCACTAAAAATGCATTTAGCCCTGGCTGGTGTGGCTCTGTGGGTTGGGTGCCGACTGCAAGCCAGAAGTTGCCAGTTTGGTTCCCAGTCAGGGCGCATGCCTGGGTTGTGGGCCGGGTCCCCACTTGGGTGCGTGCGAGAGGCAACTGATCTGTCTTCCTCTCACACATCGATGATTCTCTCCTTTTCTTTCTCCTTCCCTTCCTGTCTCTAAAAATAACTGAATAATATCTTTTTTTAAAATGCGTCTAGCTCATCCCACGACACACTCACCCTTCCCTTTCTGTAGGCTAGTGTTGCTTACTCCACCATGCACTCTGTGGCCTGAGTGCAGGTAGGATACATAGTTTGTACCCCCAAATGGCAGGTACCCTCTACCAGGACCAGATGAGTAGTAGTCGAACCTGGGTGTAACTTAGCCTGAGTATATCATACAGCCTTTCAAACCCTTCCGCCTATCAGGGTGGGGTGCTCCCCAGGTGAATTTGGACTCAGCATGTGGTGCCTGGTTCTTTAATCCTATCAGAAACCCATCCCCCCCCACCCTCCTCTTTTTAATAGACTTTCCTTCACAAAAACGACAGTAATGTGTAATTGCGCATAGCGTGCTGCAGCGTCTCAGGTGCACACTGCCATTATGTCGTCCGTTCTGGCTCTCTCAGCATTCCGTCACCCAGGTTGACAGTACAATGATCCGTCTGCCGAGAGCCGCACACTGCACTGTCCGCTGATCCAGGATGGAGAAGGTCCCATAAATTCCTTCCCAAATGATATCCTTTGTGGTGGGCTATGACATGAAAACTGAGAGTCAAAAAATACTGGCGCACGGCCCTGGCCAGGTGGCTCAGTTGGTTGAAGCATCATCCCATGTACCAAAAGGTCGCAGGTTCGATACCCCATCAGGGCACGTGTGCAGGAGGCAACTGAGGTTTCTCTCTCCGCCTCCCTCCCCCCACTCCATCCATCCATCCCTCTCTCCTCTCTCTCTAAAAAGCAATGAAATAGTGTCCTCAGGTGAGGATAAAAAGAAGAGATACTGGCACACGGTTCCTAAGTGAAAGAACCCAGTCTGAAAGGTTATATACTGTATAACTCCACCTATAGAACATTCTGGAAAAGACAAGACGAGAGAGTACAAAGATAAGGAGCCCAGAAGGACGGAGGAGTGCATAGAGGGAACACAGGGTTTTTAGGGCAGTGGAGCTGTTCTGTGTGACACGGTAATAGCACATGACACTGCATTTGTCAAAACCCAGGGCATGCACAACACAGAAAGGGAACGTAATGTAATCTGGGGCTTGCGTTAATAATCATCAGTACCAGGGACCCCGGTTCTCGAACTTAATTCATTCTGGAAGGCTGCTCAAGAAGCAGTTTGTTCGAAAACCAATTCATGCAGGTGACTGATTATACAGGTTTCAGCACGAAAGAGTTGTCGGGTCCAGAACCGCAGTTTTGTTCGGCCACCGAGACGTGTTTTCCGTGAACAACTTGCGAGGGAACCGAATTCTCTGGGTTCAAGAACCGCTGGCTAGCCTGTTGCGACAGACGCACCACACCGGCACGAGACGGCAGTGAGGGGAAACCGCAGGGGAAGCAGGCGCGTGGGGACGAACCCTCCTGTCCACGCAATTTCTCTGTAAACCTAAAACCGCTCTAAAAATAGTTCGTCAGTAAGACTTTAAAGCTGAAGAAAAAGAGGGTACTGGCGCATTGCGGGAATTCCATTCAGTCATCAGCAGCGTGTCCTGACTGCCATCGTGCCGTTTAACCATGTCTGTCCGAGGAGTGCCTGTCGGGATTGCGGGCTCCTGTTTGGCTTTCTCAGGTCCTGAGAGCAGGGTGGTCTCGGCAGATACATGGCTTTGCCTGCGGTGCATCTGGTGTAGCTGAGTTAGGTATTCTCTTACTCTGAACCTACCTTGTGGTGTCAATATAGCAATGAATTTGCGGCATTGCATGGCCCATTCATTCTTTTGCCCTTAGCCACTGTTCTCCGCTTCTCCACTTGTCATTCATTTTCACCCGGGCTTTACTCCTTAAAAGAACGATGGGGCTGCCCACTGTGCTGGCCCACATTGTGGCAGCTCCTCTAGTCCAGCAAGAATGGTGTCCTGCCTCCTCCCCACCCGCTCGGTCATTCCCATTCGTGCAGGGTCAGCTCACACAGGCACAGAACGCGTGGGCTACTGCCACAACTAGGCAGCATAGCTGCATCGCCATTGACTCCATTTTGCCAGGCACTTAGAAATTCTGACTAAGAGTCACCTCTGCTTATGGCATCTTTGGCCGCAGCCCTGGTCCCAGGACCACTGATGTGGGGAAGAATTGTACCAGCATCTTTCCCCAGCCCTTCTTCCCCAGGTGAATCGATCATAGGTGTGAGTGTTAATTTCCAGAGTTTGCATCCCAGTCCCTTGCTCTGTGTGCCAGTTTCACACCACCTGAGGACTAGCTTCGTAGTGAACTTGGAGATCGGGAAATGTGGGTCCTTCCACGTTTTCTCCTTTTCCACAGTCATTTGGACTGCTCTGGGTTACTTGAAGGTCCATACGGATTTTAGAATACGCTTGTCAATTTCTGCAGAGAAGTCAGCTGGAATTTTTGTGGGGATTGCGTTGAATCTGTAGATCCATTTGTCTTTTCTGATGGAGAGTCATTAAATCTGTAACTTGTGATTTAACTTTAATGCCTTTTGTAATACTTTTGCATTAGTCAGGGGGAAAAATTCCTTTTGAACTGGTCTGAGTTTGGATCTGGAAGATGAGGGCCATATTTATGGGGCCTCTGGCCTGGGGTGCGGGGCCCCAGCAGGACGACAGCCCCTCACGTCCCGTTGGCCTCGTCCTTGCAGGAAGAGCGCTCGCGAAGCGAGCACAACCTAGTGAACATCCAGAAGACGCATGAGCGGATGCAGACGGAGAACAAGAGTGAGTAGCAGGACCGGGGAGTAAGGGGGCCAGAGGGGAAGTAGACCGAGACTGGGAGAGGGCTGCTCTCTTTTTTCTAAAGGGACTTTTGCATGTATCTGCATAATCCAAAATGAGCTACTTCTTAAGCCAGAGGGACAGTTGTCCCTTAGGCTGGGTGACCTAGGAGGCAGAGAACAGACTTGCCAGCACTAAGGAACCTTAAAATCCCCCAACTCTAGGAACTGGAAAGTCAGTGCGATGAGGCTGCACCTAGGGAAACACCTCAGAGCACGTGAGCACCTAGTTACTGGTGTTTCTAGAGAGCTCCTCCCGGTGGGCCTGAGGCCCCGAGCGGGTCGGGCCCCTGGCCTTGTGCTTTCCAACCCTTGAGCACCTTTGAGAATTGTTCTCTGCTTTCCTGTGCTGAGCAGTATTTTCTGTGTGTATCATGCCATGGCAAAGGTAAAAAGTCCTCCCTTAGATGTAATGATGGCATTCGTACCATATGAAAATGGGAACTCATAGTGCGTGGACTTCAGGTGCCTCGGGGAACACTTCTGAGCCAGTAAAGCCCATGCCTCGGGCTGCGGCTTCTCAGTGCCTCCCGAGGCCTGGTGCTGGTGTGCTAGGAGCAGCGCCGCATTCCTGCCAACTGCGCCTCACCCGCATCTCCCTCCCTGCGCTTCCTCTGCAGTCTCTCCCTATTACCGGACCAAGCTGCGCGGCCTCTACACAACCGCCAAAGCCGATGCAGAGGCTGAGTGCAAGTGAGTACCATCCTACCCTCTGCCGTCGCCGCCCCTTCCTCGCCCACACGCAGGACTGCAGGAGCCTTGGGGCCACGGCCTCTGCCTGTCGTTCGTGTTGGGCGTGAGCCTCCCCCCTGGGGCGTGCCTTCCCCACAGCCCACATCTAGGCCCCGCTCCCCTAGTCCTGCCGTTTCATAGATGGCAGCAAGGCAGGGTCAGGTCCTAGCAGTGCCATTTCCCAGTCGTGTGACCTTGGGCAGCCACTTTACTGGAGACTCGGTTGCGCCATCATTAAAATAGGGGTAATAACTACCTTAAAATAGGGGTAAAATGAGATAATGCATAAAAAGTGCCTAAGACTAGCGTTTTTCGAACTCTTTTGACCGTAACTCGCGTTGTGAAGTATCCTCTGTATCGTGGCAGTAGTAAGAGCGACAGCGGCTCCGCGGCCCTACTCCGTGCCGGCGCTATTTCAGATACTTCGTCTGTTTACCTCATTGAACCCTCTGAGCCACCCTAGAGTGGGGGTTGCCACATGGAACAGATGAGGAAACAAATGACAAGGGGTTGTGCAATCTGCCAGAAGTCACAGCTAGTTATGGAGAGGGGGCCAGTTTTAAACCCGCAGTGTCCCTGTTCTTTGACGCCGTGCTGGGACGGCATCACGGCGCCTTTCCACAGCACACACACTTGCTGTATACGCACACGTATCACAGGCCAAAAGTATAGTTTCCACAGTTACTGTTTCATAGTCTGTTCTGTTTGACTTTTTTAAATACTGAACGTTACCCAGGAAATTATTGCATGACTCACTGATGAGTCATAGCTTGAAGTTCACATAACACTGCCTTGCACGTGTGGGTGGTGGCTAACATGCCCGGCCCAGGGGGTGACAGCCATGCTCCAGGTCAGCATGCTGAGCCTTACAGGTGGCTCCAGGACTCTTCCTGTCCTCCCACCTGGCTCTTCCCAGGTTCTTTCCAGTACTCATGGGCTCACATCTTCTTTGCCTGCTGTCATTCACTCTGCAAACCTCTGCTGGTGCTACCCTGCATCTGGCACTGGGCAGTCCCCATATAGAGACATAAGGACAGGAAGGATCCTGCCCTCAAGGGCAAGCCATCCAAAAAAGAAAGTTTAGTGGACTTTGTAGTTGGTGGGCCCAGAGAGCTGGGGCTTACTGTGCCTGGGGATCTGGGACGGCCTCAGAGGAGGAGAGGCTTGAGTCAGGGACCAGTAGGCAGACAAAGCAGAGAGGACAGGGAGGAGCGCCTGCAGGACGTGTGCATCTGGGGAATGAGAACCAGTCCTGTGTGGCTGGGGAAGGGGGGCAGGAGTGTGGAGGGCCCCCAATACCTGGACTTTATCCTGGAGTGACATGACAGGGAGCCAGTGAAGATATAAAACAGGAGGAAGAACCCTGGCTGCCACGTGGGGCGTCGCCTGGGTGACTCAAAGGCTAGTTGGGAGACCTACCAAGAGATCCTAATGGAGCTGAGTTGAGATGGTGGTGGTGGGGGTGGAGAAGCAAGAGAGGGTTCAGGGCGGTTTCCGAGATCAAACTGTGGGCCAGTTGGGAGTTGAGATTTTGAAGACTCCAAGGTTTTTAGATGGACAAATGGATTTGGTGGGGTTCCCTGTGACAGTTTGGGGGGCAGAACAAAAGGGTGGGGCTGACTTGGAGGAGGAGAAAGCGAATTTTGACTGAAAGCATTGCCTTCTTGGCTCTCCAGCCCACCAATCCCCACCCCTGTCTTCTCCCTGATTTGCAGATTTCAGTCACCCTGGGCTGGTGTTTGTCTTGCATAAGTCAGATTGACTCATGCTTATTTGAGAGTAAAAGGCAGACTGTCCCTTCCCAACTTAACTGCTAACAAAGTCAGGTGACAGCTTCTAAAACCAGTTTGGTGTGGGCTCTTCTCTGGTACTGACTTACCAGAGTTAAGCTTCTTTCGTAACTCCAGGTCCCAACTTCCGAAAATTCTGCTGCCGCTTCACTTTTATAGACTCAGACGTGCTTACATTTGTCAGCTAAACCCTGAGCAGGGCCTCCTCAGCACCAAATGCTGGGCTGGGTATGGGAGGGCAGGTCAGGCAGCAAAGATGCCAGCCCTGCCTGCAGGGAGCCCCACAGCTGGGCGGGGAGTACCCATGACCCTGCAGCTCTGACTCAGGCGCTGCAGCACGCACCAATGCGCTTCCTAAACAGGTTAGTTAAGACTGTCTGGAACTGAAGAGGCGCCAAGTGCAGGCTTCGGGAACTAGCCCAAGTCCTGAGAGGCGTTGCTGTTCCTTCCACTGTGTGTCCCGTGCTGCCTCCCAGCTGGTTTTCCTCCTGCTTTACAGAAAATGGAAAGGAACCCCTGTCTTCATTTAACAGTCATCTCTTTTTCAGAAAGGCCTCGAGGTAACACACTGGCAGCAGGAGTCACAGGGAAACAAGATAAAAAATCTCACTTTCCATATCCCAGTGGAAGGCAGGTAGCCATTCCCAGGTGGGAACAAGTTATTTACTGACCTTAGTCCAGCAGGCATCTCTCGGGATGCAGCTCTGTGAGGGCGCAGTGAACCGCAGCAGGGACGGTGTGACACTTTGACTGCAGATAACGATTCAGCCTCACTCGGTCCGAGTGCCAGCTAGAGAAGGGGGTTCCAGGAGTGGCTAATCCCATGCAGGCAGAGGTGCAGTCTAGCTTTCTGGGGCTGAATGGCTCACGGGCCAAGTGTCAGGTGCCTAGAGGACAGAATGAACGCCTGGTCCATCCTTCTGGGGTGTGGACAGCAGACCACTTGCTGGTGGGCACCTTGCACCGTGGATGTTGTCCCGTGTTACTGACCACAGGAGTGCCCTGGTCTTCCCAGTCAGGCTGCACAGCCCCTCCTCACCCAGACACGAACCACTTAGAGTTGGGCACAGAAGCCGCGTGCCTGAGAAGCTGACCTGTGTGGCCTTTGCCCTCCTGATGCAGCACCTCCCCAGCTGCAACCTGGGCAGAGGAGGGGTGTGGGCAGGCGGCTCCCGTGGGTTCCACCTGTATTGTGCCCCTGGGCTTGGCTACTTCACATCTAGCTTTGCAGGCACAACCTCAGCTGTCTCAGCAAGAGAAGGAGGCCTAAAAGGAATTGTTTTTTCCCTTTTGTATTTTTTAAATGTCACCGCAATCAAATAATTATACTGTGAGTTTGTATGCAGCATTATTGCAGCATTATAAAGGGCCCACACCGTAATAGCCCCTTGCTGCTGGTCAGAGGGGAGGTTAGGGCTTGGGGCTCTTAACTGCATTCAACAGAATGATGTATTTGGGGCGGAGCTCAGACACTGATACTGATCTTTTTATTTATGTATGACTTATTTATGTAGAGTTACATAAATGTAGAACTTTGCCACATCTTCACCATTCTATATGCACACACACATATTTTTCTGAACTGTTTACATGGCAGGCATGATGCCCCTTGACTTCAAAATTTATCAGTTAGTATTTCCTCAAAACAAGGACATTCTTTTTTTTTTACCAGAATTTGTTTATTGTATAGCTAAATCACAACTTTACATTCAAGAGGGACTAAATGAAACATGTAGAGTAGTTTAAATGTAGAAATAGAAAAGCACGTCCAGATCAGTTCTGTTGGAATAGAATCTCAGTAGTCGTTAAAGAGTAGTGTGTTCGCCCTGGCTGGGTAGCTCAGTCGGTTAGAGCGGTGTCCCTGTGTGCCAAGGTTGTGGGTGTGACCTCCAGTCAGGGCACACAAAATGGATTGATGACTCTCTGTCTCTCTCCCCACCACCTTTCCTTCCTCTTTATAATCAATAATTTTTTTAAAAGAATAAATTTTTTACAGAACAGTGAGAGTATTATGTTCCACCCGGTGTGCCAGGAAGGACCTGGCCGTAGCAGAGCTGTTCACACGGACTCTGAGTGACAGTCAGAGGGCAGTCTTCATCTGGAGCTGCCGTGATTTCGCGTTTCTTGACCTGATCCTAAGAAAGGCGAGGTCACTCTGAGGGTCAGTCTCACAGACTGTGCTCTTGACCTTCACTGTCAGCTGACGAAGAAGATCTGCATATTGAATTGTTGAGTTGTCCGAGGTTGTTTGGATTGGAATGTCTTCTGCACTTACAACCATTCTCCCAACAACCCCTTTATGGCTCTCCGCCCGCTTTAGGGTTTCCTCCACGTCTGCCAGTATTTGTGTTCAACCCATTAGGATCTTTCTTTTGTTATCATCTGTCAAGAGTTCTGAGTCACTGAAAACTTGTAGGTGGTAGTGATGGGGTTTCTACAAAGTGCCCAAGGACATTTTTACATCTCCACGGTACATTTCTCAAAATCAGGACTGATATAAAAATATTAACTAATCTACAGATCTTACTCAGATTTCATCTCTGTCCACTAATGTCCTTTGTAGCAAAAGTAGTTTTTTCCAGTGCAGATTTACTGTTGCGTTTAGTATCATGTTTCTTTAGTCTCCTTCCATCGGAAGCAGTTCCCCTGCTAGCTTTTCCTTTCATGACCTTGACATTTTGGAGATCATAGGCCAGTGATTTTGTTGAATGCCCCTCCATGTAGATTTGTCTGTTTCCTCACGATGAGATTCAGGTTTTACACTTTGGGCCGTAATAGCATGGAAGTGATGTCCTCAGTGCGTCCTATGAGAGGACGCTGTCCCTTTGGTTAAGGTGGTCTTTTCCAGGTTTCTCTTGGGTCAAGTTACTGCTATTTCCCACTGTGTGATTAATAATTACCTCATGGGGGGGATACTCTGAGACTGTGTAAACATCCCATTTCCCATCATATGCACTAATTTTGGTATCTGTTTATGATTCTTATTAAAACAGTTGAGTGGGTTTTTTTTTTTTTTAAAGCTTTTCAGGGGCTTCTGATATCCAGCTCAGATTGAGAACCACTCCATTAATATCTCAGAGAACACAGCCAGGGCATGCTGCATAAACCCACGTCCTCCAGACAGGCCCAGCACCAGTGATCAGACTTTGTGCGTTCCCTTTGGCCTCCTGGCTTTTACTCCTTGTCTGCTTTCCTGGATGCCTGGTCGCTCCGTGTCCCAGTGCTCACAAACCTGTGGGGGCTCTGGCTGCGTCCTTCCTGCATCCTACACCAGCCGCACTTAACGGATGCTCTGAGCATACTGGGCAGGCGTTTGCTGCTCCCCTGTGCTGTCAATGGGCACATATGAGATCGTGACCACTTAATTTGGAGGTTTGGATTTGCAGACAATAAAAACCCCAAGTCAAAGGTGTATAGTTAAGCAATTTATTAAGCAAGAGCAAAGAGAAAGCAAGAATTAGGAGCATACGTCACCAGACGGGAAAAACACCAACACCCAGACACAGACACGGGGGAATCCCAGAGGCAGCCGTATTTGGGGTTCGTCTGGGAACAGTTCTGAGCGAAGCATCCTTCCCTCGGGTGGGGTTCCAAAGTCTCACTTTGGAGGCTCTGCTTAAATGTGTTTTAGACAAAAGTGGCTACATGCCAGGGCCTTTTGTGACTCGACTGACTAAATAACCGCTCCCTCCAGGAGATCAGCCAGTTCATCCCCCAGGAAATGATCAGTGTTACAGGTACTGAGTTAAAAGTGGTGCTCACTTAGTCTTCCGTGGAGAAGGGCCAGTCTTCCTGGGAGACAGCACACCTGTCATTCTTACAATAAAAGGTCTCGGCTCAGGCATAAACAGGGAGGATGCCTGATATTTCTTTCACCCGTCATCCCCTACCCCATCTTCTGGCCTCTGTGTGGCGAACACCACAAATCACACCCTGTGGGACACCCACTGGGACACCTTCTGTAAAATCGCCTTGGGCTGTGTTCTCGGGTCTCCCTCCTACTGAACGAAGGCCTTCGGAACCATGGGGGCGTTCACTAAAGGTTTGCTGAGGCATGCATGCACTGGAGAATGACCCAAGTAAGCACGCTGCGTCTGTGCTGCTTATTGCTGTTGATAGATGCTTTAGGGAAGATGATTCCCCAAGGTCTAGGGCACAGGTGGCAAACACAAGGCCCGCAGGCCGAATCCGGCCCTCCACCTTGTTTTTTCCAGCCTGCACCTTGTTTCTACCTGGCCGCAGCACTGAGCTCCTTGCCCCTAGTTAAGGAGTAGTGACATATATAGTCCTAAATTACATTCGGCCCTTTTAAGGCAACCGCAAGGCTGATGTGGCCCCCGGGGAGAATGAGTTTGACACCCCTGGGCTAGAATGGAGGAGTCTTTCTCTGGCACGGGTGTGTGTGTGTTCCTTCTGGATTGCTTGGGCTCCAGTCAGTCTGGAACCCCCATAAACAACTCCTGAGGTTCCTGGGGGGCAGCCTTTCGGGGATGAGTTCCCTCCACAGAAGCTGCCCTGAGCCAGCCACCCCCAGTCCTCTGGAGAACCTCCTCTCACCCGTCCCACCTTGGGCAGACCCCAAGTTTTTCTTCTGTCTTCCAGATCTCAAGAGGTGGTCAGAGGCTGCCCATGCTCAGTGGCATTTCTTTGGGACTTGTCAAATGTACTCAGGCAACTGCCACTCTCTCTGATTTGCTTACCTATCTAGTTTCCTCCCAGGTTTTTTGGCCTGTAACTTCCTCCTGTGTCGTCAGGATTTTTTATGCTTTTAAGATTACAAACCACCTCTGTAGGGTTCGTAGTTCTCGGCCAGAAGGTTGATCTGAATTAACCAGAAGAGGAAGTCTATGCTTTGTGTTCCATCCAGACCTCTTCTTTCCCTTCTCCCCACCCTCAGCATCCTCCGGAAAGCCCTAGATAAGATTGCGGAAATCAAGTCTCTATTGGAAGAGAGGCGGATCGGTGAGTTAGAGACAAGTTTGTTTGGGTCCCTTGGCCAGGCGGCCAGAGGGCTCCTCAGAGCGGCAGTTGTGTCTTCCTGAGGGGGGAGCCCGTGACCTCAGCCTAGTGTGGCGGTCCGTCCATGGGTTTTGACAGAGGCACACCGGGGCAGCCTGGCACTGGGAGGGGAAGGGACGTCGTCCCCAGGGCTCAGAGGCAGGGCCTCCTCGTTCTCCCTCTGTGCAGCACGTGATCTGCCCCGGTCCCTCTGGTTCTTTTCCCTCCTCCACCGACTAGAGCAGTTGCCACCTGTCAGCGTCCTGTGTCTGTCATTGTTCCATGTCTGAGAGTCACGCCAGGGTGTCTTGAAGGCAGCCTTTCACGTGAAGCTCACACGGGGCGCTGGCTTCCAACCCCCTTCAGACTGCTTTCCTGCCTCTTGCCCTCTCAATGAACCCACAGTGCGCAGACTCCTCACCCATCAGAAATGTTGTCACATTTCCAGCTGGGTTTAAACTTGAGTGTTTTGAGCTGTGCCTGAGAGGTAAGGGGTCTGTCCACATTTGATAGTTCTTTTAACTTTTTGTTTAACTACAACATAGTAAAAGAAAATATATGCAAGTATACATAACAGCTTAATAAAATTTTCGCTAACTGAACCAATGGACGTCACCAGCACTCAGACCAGGAAACGGAACTTGACCAGCACCTCAGAAGCCCCCTTTTGCCTTTTCCAGTTCCTTCCCCCAAAGGGTATCCACAGAGCTGCCCTCTCACCCACCTGTCAGTGTAGCCTGGCAGTCTCTCCCCAGGGCCGAGTAGTGGAAGGGTCAGAGGTCACATCCGGGCCCTTGGTGCTAACTGGACAGGTGGAGCGAGCCCCTCTTGCAGCTCAGTGCTAGGGTGGGCCTGGGGGCAGGCACCCTGTCCCTGGTGCCTCAGGGGCTCACTTCCTTCCCACAGCTGCCAAGATCGCAGGCCTGTACAATGACTCGGAGCCTCCTCGGAAGACCATGCGCAGGGGGGTGCTAATGACTCTGCTGCAGCAGTCAGCCATGACCCTGCCGTTGTGGATCGGGAAGCCTGGTGACAAGTGAGGGCAGGCTCGGGGCGGGGAACTGGCAAGGGAGGGGCTGGGACTAACACTCCGTTCCACTCTCAGGCCGCCCCCACTCTGTGGGGCCATTCCAGCCTCTGGGGACTACGTGGCCAAGCCTGGAGACAAGGTGGCTGCCCGGGTAAAGGCCGTGGATGGGGATGAGCAGTGGATCCTGGCCGAGGTGGTCAGTTACAGCCACGCCACCAACAAGTGAGTGGACACACCCAGTCCTGTGGGAACTGGCATGTGAAGAGCCACCTCCTTGACCTACTTTCCCTCTCCACCCTCCTCCTGGGTCCCCTACCTGGACTGTGTACCTCCCTATCTCCACTGTTGCCCTTTTGTTCGCCCGCAGGTATGAGGTAGATGACATTGATGAGGAAGGCAAAGAGTGAGTGTGCTGGCCGGGGAGGGGCAAGGGAAGCCTGGGGTCAGCCACGCTGCTGGGAAGGAGCCCCCTCCCTAGCCATGGATTGATCTAAGCTCCCCTCCAGGAGACACACCCTGAGCCGGCGGCGTATCATCCCGCTGCCTCAGTGGAAGGCCAACCCTGAGACAGACCCTGAAGCCTTATTCCAGAAGGAGCAGCTCGTGCTGGCCCTGTATCCCCAGACCACCTGCTTCTACCGGGCCCTGATCCATACCCCCCCACAACGGGTAAGGCAGCCCCCGTGGGAGAGATCATCTGCGACACCAGTGCCACCAGGCTGCCCAGATGGGTCCTGGGGGCGTCTTTCCATTTCCTACCCTGCTTGTCCTCGTCCTACAGCCTCTGAGCTGGGAGCGCACTGTGAGCTTCCCTCTCTCTCCCTCTGACGGTCGGCCCTGTAACTCCCCTCCAGCCCTGTCCTCTAGGCAGTGCCAGCCGACCTGCAGAGCCTTAGCGAGTCCTGAGTGGAGTGGACCTGATGTGTCCTCTAGTCTAACCTTGCTTTTGCATTGAGGTGGGAAGCCTGAGCCCTGCGTTTGGAAGCGCTGTGCCCAGGGCCCATCTTCCAGCCCCCAACTCCTGCATCACTGCCCTTTCTCTGCTCGAGGCTGCTCGAGCTTGTGATGCTGTTGCTGGCACCCTGGCCACCTATCACAGATAGCAGTCTAAGGGCTCGTCTCCACTCTTCCTCCAGGATCCCTGCCTGCTGCCCTCTGAGTTGTCCTCTCTCCCTTTAACATAGAGTCCCTGAAAAGCACCAGTCCCTTCCTTGGTGGCCTGCCTGTGTAGGTCGCAAGTCCCCTTTTCCCTACTCTTCCTCCCGTCCTTGGCCCTTTGATGCTGAGAGGAGCTGTGTGGTGGCAGGGACTGGGTTCAAACATCTAGACTTCTTGGGTGAAGATGAGGAGGGGGAAGGCTGAGAGCCCATGCACCAGAGGTTCCTATCAGCCTAGGCTTGGGGGTGGAAGGCCTTGCCTGGGGGTTTCTGACCAGCTACTCCTGTCTGCTTCCTGCCGCAGCCCCAGGATGACTATTCAGTCCTGTTTGAAGACACTTCCTACGCAGATGGTTATTCCCCTCCCCTCAATGTGGCCCAGAGGTACGTGGTGGCTTGTAAGGAGCCCAAAAAAAAGTGAAGCAGGCTGGCAGGCTCAGTCTCCTGCCACCCTCGAGGAAGAACACAACAAAAGACTGATCAAATAAATATTCTTCCCCTTGGCCTGTGTCTCCTGGGTTCTCCTTTTCCAGACTGTTCTTACCCTTCCCCACAGAGGACAAGTTAGGGAACCGGAGGCTGCAGGGGGCCTCGTTTAGTTCCAGTTTGCTTTGCTTCCAACAGAGGCACTTCATGCAACACAAACTATTTTATTCTGGAGGCCATTGCCAGGCTGGTTTCACGCCGTCCTGGTGGAGTGATTCCAGTGAACACCACTCACCGCTCTGAGCAGAAGTTGAGGTTGCAGCCTGCCATCTTCTCAGCGTAGTGGGCATCAAAGCGCTCGTTCTGGGCCACAGTGAACATGGTTTTCCAGTCCCCCGAGATGCCTGGGGAGGTGGGGAGGGAAGGAGGGAGGCTTGAGGTCCTGGCTGCAGGGGAGGCCCCAAGTGGTTCAGGGCCAGCTCTGGCTGCTGTTCCCACCCTCACCTCCCCAAACACCACCCTGGTGGGCACTCGCCTTTCCTCATGAATGCGGAAACGCTGTGATCCATGAAGTTGGTGGGCACGGTGCTATAGTTAGCCATGGGGTTCTTCTTCATTTCCTTGAACGATGTGTGCCTCACAATGTGATCCACAGTCTCCTCTGACAGGGAACGTCCCACAAACTCCAGAATCTTCTGAATCTCCCTTTTGGGGTTCTGGAGGAGCAGAGGGGCTCTTCAGGGGAGGTCTGGTGGTTCTTTGAACAAAAGGGGGGCCCCTCTTCTCACTTCATGGCCACTTCTGACCTTGCTCCATGACTCCCTGGTACTCTGTCCCTGGGGCACAGTTAACCGCCTGCTGTCCTGTGATCTGTCAATAAGCTGTGCCTCGTTCCTTGTGGGTGAGGGCAGGGACAGCCCTCTTATCATAGCTGTGGCCCCGAGGAGAGCAGTAGCAGTAAATGGTGGTTGATCACTGCCCGTGGCACCAACTCAGACACTAGGAGTTAAGAGCTGTACAGAGTGCAGCTGCCCGGGTGGCACTGAAGTTCTGGGCAGGGAAGGTGACTTGGGGGATCGAGGAGGACCAGTGTGGGGGCTGCCATAGGGGAGAGGGGCTTAGAGGACCTTGGCAGATTCCCAGGAGGCTCCTCCCACCGCACGTGCAACATGGAGGGAAGTGGTAGCAGGTGGTCTCACCTCCAGCATGTCCTCATAGAATAGGTAGAGAACAGGGTGGGTGCGACTCAGCTCCCACCACTCCTGCACGTGCTGGTACCAGGACCCGTAGGACACTGGGGGAAAGGGCAGGGGCACAGACAGAGGTTGGTATTAGTTTTAGCTGGCTGCCCCTCAGCTTTACCCCGCTCCTTCCTCCAGAGGCAGGCCCACCTTCCCCAGCCATGAACTTCTCCAGGAAGCTGTCCCAGGTGCCAGGGTCAGGGTGCACCTTGGCCATGCGGTAGAAGTGGTAATAGGAAACGGCCACGTCCTTTGCATTTCGGGCAACATAGACCACCTGGAGCAGCAGAAGACACACCCTCACATCACATAATCACCACACAGCACACCACAGGCTCTAGACATTCTTTTAAGCATAATAACCCACCCTTCACAGCATCCCTGAAGGGAGGTTCTCTTGGTTTGGCCAGGAGGAAAACAAGCTTAGAAGTTGACTTGTTTGAGTTCCCATGGTATGGGTGTGACTGAGCTGGAATGTGAACCCTGCTCTGATGCTAAAGTCTTGGCTGGTCCCAGGAACTATTATATGAGCCCAATCCCCTCAATGCCACTGTACCCAGATTTGGAACAAGGTGTGCAGAGTTCCTGCAAGCCCCCTCGTCCACAGGCCTCTGAGCACCCAGGCCCTGCAGAGTCTCCCTTTCACTGGCCATCTGACCCCACCAGAGCATGAGGTTCAGGACCTCTCCCCCTTTAAGGTAATGCCAGGCTTGAGGAAGTAAGGAGACCTTATCAGAAAATAGGGCCAAAGCTGGGATGGCCCCAGCAAACCTTTTTCTTTGGCTTCCTCTGCCACTCACCTTGACCTTCTGATCCAGCAGAGACTGGGGGAGCAAAGCCAAGGGCAAGTGGGTCTTGAGGAGCCGTGGGGTTGGTGTATCTCTCAGAGTCTCCATACCTAAGCCATGGGTAGGGAAAGGTCCAGCGAACTGGAGCCTGGGTCCTACCTCCCTCCACCTTACTTGCCCCCAGCACCCTACTACACACCTGTGGGAAACCCTGGACCCTTGAACTCAAGGAAGGGCACCCGCATGATAATGGGGGCCCTGCGACACTTCTCCAAGTCACCACCCTGGTATATCATGTCCAGGATCTCGCTCACCCAGGTGGTGCCTGGAGAGGAAAACAGGAGGTGAGCAGGGGTTGAGGGTGTGCCCCTGCTGGCCCAAGGCGGGCCAGGAGGGTGGGTGGTCCTCCATCACTTACCAGATTTGGGGTAGGTGCTGATGAGCAGGTCATCAGGCCTGGCTTGGAGGCTCTGCAGTGGTCCCAATGCCTCTGCAAAGTACTTGATGAGAGGGACCCCCTTCACATACTCCAGAGGTGGGCGGGAGATGTCCTGGACCAGCTCCATGCTGCCGAGTCAGGGGCCAGAGTGGGGCTCACCTCCCTTAACAACATCACAACAGTGCCGTCTGTTGAATTCTCGCTTGAAGATAAAGACAGGCTGAGGGAGGCTGGGTAACTTTCCCTCGCTCACAGCTGGTGAGCGCTGGGGCCAGGTTCCCTGCCAATACCACGCAGCGGCCACGACTCTGGCTGCACCTTGGACTTACCTGCAGAGCTCTGACACATACCACTGCCTGGGCTGCACCCCAACCCACTAAATCGCTTGGTGGTAGGACCCAAATACCTGTTTTTGGGAGCTCTCCAGGAGATTCCAGTGTGCACTTGAGAAAACCCTCTGGGGCGTGCCAAGTGTTTTCTTTTCACTACTTCCTGCTGGGACTCTGGGCCTGATCCCCAGGGGTTTTTCCCCCCCATCCTTCCCTCTTTGAGCTCCGTAGACCCCCTCACATAGAGAAACCTCCCAAAAGCCAGCTGGGCCTGTGGCACCACTGTTCGGCCACACTCCATCTCGCCTCAGAAATAAGCACAGCCAACTGAGCAACTGAGCTTGTTTGGGGGTCAGAGTCTAGGGTGTGAATGAGCAAAACTGGTGACTCAGCGGGACAGGGGAGATTCAAGGCCGAGCTGCAGCTGGTGGCAGACTGAGCTGTGATTTCCATGGGGAAAGGGCAGGGTTGTTAGGGCCAGGAACTACCATGAGAGATCAAGCCATAGGAGCTCAGTGCAGGGTAAGGGAGGCCTGACCCACTCCACCCTCATCCTAGCACTCACCTGACCTCTCTGGACCTTGGCCTTGTGACTGTCTCCTGCTGTGGCTTAGCGTGAGTGCTGTATAGTAAGAGCAGAACTGAAAGTTTTATATCCAAAGTGGGAGGGATCTGGAGCCTCACTGGGACTTGGCTGTCCTCCGAGAAGGAAAGGGTGGAGTTTGGGGTGGGAGGCTCCTCTCTGCTACCCTCCTTAGCACCCCAGTGAAGCCAGCATGAGACCAGCCTGAAAACCCAACACATGGGTTTAGTGTATAGAAAATAAAAGACTGAATCTAGACAATAGAGCTTAATTGGTTTGGTTTGGTTTGGTTTGGGGGCGGGGGTTGAGCTGTAATCCTGGCTCCTGACCAGACAGCTGTCCTGTTGTGTTTTCCGTTCTGTTTTGCCAGCTTTTTCTAGTAAGCCTGGTCTAGAGAGGACAGAGGAGTGGAGGGGAAAGGTGGCTACAGGCCAATCTGAAGACACCAAATGTTCAGGTCCCAGGCAACCCACAGACCCCAGGCTGCCCAGACAGTCCACAGTGATGTGGGCGGGCAGGGAGGGGTTGGGTGCAGGGCATGGCTCAGCAGGCTCTTGTTGAGGTAGCAGAGGATGGGGAAGACTGAGAACGCTGTGGTCTCAACCCTGGAAGTGAGCCCACTCCACGGTTCCTGTGTGGCCTGACTCACATGGTGGAGAACAGCCCCCCAGAAAGTGCTTTTCTTTCCCTGGATTTGAAGGAGCCTTGGCCTTTATCCTTACATTTGGATTACGGTCCAAAGTCAAGCTGGGCACTGGAGGTGGGTGGACTCTGAGTCAAGGCTGTGAGTCACCTAAACCCTCAAGAACTGTAACCTCAGAGGAAGGCCAGGGAACCCCGAGGCAGAGAGACCGGTTCATGCTGCAGTCTGGCCCCTCTCCCTCTGTTCTTCGCAGACCTGCCTTGGTAGCTCCATACATACATCCTGGCACACACCAGAAGGTACCCTTATCTCAGACTTTGTTCTTTTTTAATGTTTCTATAAAGATTTTGTTTGTTTATTTTTAGAGAGAGGAAGAGGAACATTAGTGTGTGGTTGCCTCTCGCATGCCCCCTACTGGGGACCTTGCCCGCTACCCAGGCCCTGAATGGGAATCGAACCAGCGACCCTTGGGTTCACAGGCCAGCACTCACCCCACTGAGCCACACCAGCCAGGGCTTAACTCAGACTTTTTATTGTGCTCAAGTAAAAACTGCTCAGACCAAAAGGAAGGGCACAGAAAAGGAATGGGTGGAGGGGTAGGGATGCTGAGGATCAGATCTCCAGCATGTCTGTCCAGTGTTCCTGTGGAGACAAGCAGGGTGGTCAAAGGCAGCCTAGGGGTAGGGTGAGGTAGGGTCCAAAACCACCTCTTACCTCTTCTAATTCCAAGTCCTCCTCTTCATCCTCGGTGCCCATCCGGCACAGCCAGACCAGGTCTCCCCACAGCAGTGAATTCTTACAGCTACCAAGGGGTACAGTTGGCAGGAGATATGGAGTCAGGGTCCCAAGCCGCCTCCAGGCTAGGCCCTGGGTGCCAAGATGAGGACTCAGATACCCTGGGCTTAGACGTGGACTACTGGGCACTGTCTTTCCAGAGGTACACCAGGCTGGGGTAGGGACGCTGCACTCACCCAGGGCACTGGCCCTCTAGGGGCAGAAGCTGCCCTGGCTCCTCTTGCAGGAACTCCTGTGCCAGGCAGATCATGTGGGCCCTTAGGGAACAGCCGGGGTGGGGGCAACACAGGGGGCCTTCTTCATCCTGTCAGAGATGGCAGGCAGTAAAGATGGGGACTAGTAATGTGCGATAACAAAGAGCTTCCATGGACCAGACACTGTTCCAAGGGCTTTGCATGAAACAACCCTCTGAGGCACGTGCTGCTCTTATTTGTATATTATAGATAGATGAAGAGACAGGCCGGGAGGGGTTGAAATGCCTCTAAGGACTGGTATTGGCAGTGATTCTAAAGCAGCCTGGCCCCTGCAGCTAGACCTAGATTAGAGTTCCTTACAGGCTTAAGTGATCGCAAGCAGGTCACTCCGAATGGCAAGTACAGTCATGCGCTGCATAGTAGCATTTCGGTCAGTGAGGAACCACATATATGATGGAGGTATGTCGTGGAGCCTGTGTGTCACAGACCGTACCATCTAGATGTGCGTAAGAGCACTCTCTGACGTTCGCACCACAAAATCACCTAAGGACACATTTCTCAGAATGTAGTCCCCTAGCTAAGCAGCCTGTGGGTATACTCAGTTTACTTACATTTACCATGCGTGGATGTCAGACCTACATCTCAGATAACATACTAAATATTTATTTGCAACCGGCTCTGTACTAGACCCTGTTCTATAGTACTGAATAAGAATTGCCCTTGTGGAGTTTGGTATGGGGGGTGGGAGAAACCCATAATGAAATAAATAAAATACAGTTGACCCTTGAAGAACACAGGTTTGAACTGCAGGGGTCTACTTACACACCATCTTTTTTCCAATAAATACACAGTGGACCCTCCATATCCCACCAGGGTTCTGCATTTGCAGATTCAACCAACCACAGATTAAAAATGGTATTTTTGATCCAGGGCTGGGAACCCACAGATGCAGAGGGCCAGCTGTATGCACTGTTATATACCATTTTATATAAGGGACTAGAAAAATACGAGGGGGTGGAGGGGTACTGGAACCAATCCCCTACGGATACCAAGGGAGGGCTATTTGGGGGAGTAAAAAGTTCCACGTGACTTTTAGACTGCTGGGGGTCAGCGCCCCTAACCTCCATGTTGTTCAAGAGTCAACTCTACATGCCAAGTCGGACACGAAGTGGGAAGGCTTAAAAAAAGGAAAACGGAAGTACCAAGAAAGTTGCAACTTTAGACGGAGAGCCAAGGAAGACATGGAGAAGAGGTGGCATTTTATCAAGACTTAAGGTCTACAGAACTTTGCAGTGAAAAGGAAAGGGCGCAGGCCCCAAGTTGGGGAGTACTAATGTCGAGGAATGACCACAAGTACTGTCTTCCCCATTTTTCAGATGGAAGCAGAGCTGCCAAAGGGTGTCAGTGGGCTGCATGATCCCTCAATAAATAGCTTGATCCTAAGTCGTCTTAAGTGTAGTCCTGCCCCAACTTGGAGGCCAGGTGGAGCCTCACCTCGAGCGCACGCGCACAAAGGGTGCAGGGGACCTCAGCGTCCTGGTCTGGCTGGGACTGGGGGTCAGCAAAGGGATTGGCCCGGCACTTGGAGGTCAAAACTCGGGGTGACAGAGGCCCGAAGGCTAGCGGCACGTGCGGCGGCGGTGGTGGGCAGAGCTCCTGGCGGAAGTCGGCGCGCAGCCAGCGCAGGGTGAGCGGGAGGCGCGCCCAGGGCGGCGCGCGCAGCATGTGCGCCAGCACTCGCAGGTGAAAAGCGAAGGCTCCCTCACTGCGCAGGCGCGGAGTCACGTGTGCCAGGCGGCGCGAGGCATGCGGATGCTGCCAGGCCCACTCAAACTGTGGGCAGGAATGAGGGCTTCAGGACCATCCAGGGAGGACCCCAACCCCAGCCCATCTTCCCGCCAGCCATCTCCTGCCTTACCCGAAGGGCAGCCACGGAGGAAGGGAAGCCGTGCACGATGAGCACCATCTCCCTGGGGAAGAGAATGAGGGCGCGGCCCGTGAGCCCCCTGCCCCATTCTGTGTCACGCCTAATCCCTCCTCACGGTTCTCTGCCAGTCCTACCAGAGGAGGGATCCTCACATACGGCGCCAAGCCTCGACCACGAGGTCCTGCCTCCTTCTTAGAGGTCCTACCCTCGCACCTGCCAACTTCGGGATCCGCCTCCCGTCACCGGGACTTCCCTCCCTCCTCAGTTTTCTCCCTTCTAGGGTTTCCATCTTCCCTCCCAGCCAGTTCGCGAAACCAAGCCTAAATCACTAGTCCCCTTCCTACCCAGCCCCGCCTCAGAGTCCCACAGTCTGGTCTCACACGGCTCCGCCTCCCACAGGCTCCTCCCCCGAGACAGGCCCATCCACCTCTCTAGCCATCCCAGGCCCGTCTCTCCGCCCCCGCCCACTGCCACTGGCCTCTACCCGGCGGGCCACATCTCCTCCTTGACGCCCGCCTCCTAAGTGACCCGCCCCTTCTTACCAGGGCCCGCGCCCGCTAGTCCGCCAAGCCCCGCCTTTTTTGCGGCCCCCGTTGTGCTGCTGGACCCGACGAGCAGGGTTGACGGTGAACCCCACGTAGACGCGGCCCCGGTGCCGAGGGTTCAGGCAATAGAGCAGGTAGACGCCGAAGAAGCGCCCGGGCCTCCTCGAGCCTCCCGCGGGGCCCATCGAGACTTGTGGGTTGATTGCTGTGGCCCCTGACCTCGGAGTGGCTTGGGTTGCCAGGGCCGCAATGTGCTTATCTAGGAGAAAGCGCTTGGGGGCGACGCCGAGGTATCCTAGAGGCTGCAGCAAGGCGGGTTCGTGCACCCTTTCCTGGCTGGACTTAGGGTGTCCAAAACCGCGCACGGAACCCAGGCGGCTGTGCAGACAGAGGACACCAATTAGCTTCGGCTGGGGCGGAGTCGGTCGGTGTGCAGACTCTGATTGGCTGACTGACAGTAAGCGCGGAAACCTAGAAAGGTTGGAAAGCCGGGCGTGCGTGAGGGCGGAAGTGCTGAGTTTACGGACTCCTTAGTAAGGGCGGAAGTAGAGGCCTCAGCGGAAGTGGGTCCAGTAAGGGTGGAAGAAGCGTGGCCTGCGTCAGTGCTGGGGTTCTGCCCTTGCTGGGCCGCCGCCCACTTTGGGCTGTCGGCCCCTTTGGGTTGCTACCATGGAACTCAGCGCCGAGTACCTCCGGGAGAAGCTGCAGCGGGACCTGGAGGCAGATCACGTGGTGAGTTGAGCGGCCTGGAATCACCCAGCGAGTGGAAGAGGGCTTCTAGGTGGGTGATTTGTCACCATCCATACCATTCTGCCCCATAGGAAGTGGAGGACACGACCCCCAACCGTTGCGCGTCCAGCTTCCGAGTCCTGGTGGTGTCGGCCAAGTTCGAGGGGAAGCCTCTGCTTCAAAGACATCGGTGAGGCCCGGGGAACACCTCGCTCAGCGCGGTCCCAGCTCCGGGACCACAACCCCGGCCACTCCCCGCTACCCAATTCCCTCACCCTAGCCAATGCGGCCCAGCACCGTGGATTTACGACCCCAAGGATCCCGACTTCTCATCCCCGCATCGAGTATTGAGACTTAGGTCCTCTACCTCTCTTGTTCCCAGGTCCTAGGGACTACAACCTAGGGCCACCTCCAGTCTCCCCGGTCAACCTAACTTCAGAGACTGTGTGACTCGGGCTCCTGCCGTTTCCTAACCCTATCTCTCCCCCAGGCTGGTGAACTCGTGCCTAGCAGAAGAACTTCCGCATATCCATGCCTTTGAACAGAAAACCCTGACCCCAGAGCAGTGGGCCCGTGAGCAGCAGAAATAAGGGACCAGGACCTGCACAGCCATTAAATTATGAATCAGGGCCAGTTTCTGTGTTGGTGTGTTGTGTGTGGGAGGGATGCTGAGGCTCTGGGGCCTGGCTTCTCCCTGCCCTGCCACTCTCCATTGTTTTCCCTTGGGCAAGCCCCTCTCCACACATAGGCCTCTGTGTCCCCACTTATAAGGTGAAAGTTCAGTTCTTAAAATCTCTTCTAGGACAGGCCTCACAGGTTTTTTCTGTAAGTCTTGGTAGACCCCGAGGTATATCACCACTACCCACCAAACCCTCCCGTTTATGGAGCATTGCTGGATGTTACTGCCCTCTGCCAACCTTCAGGATGCACAGAGGGGAAAGTGCTCAGGGTTTCAGGGTGCTGGCCAATTTAACAAACATGTCCCTCTCGCCAACATCACCCCAATGTCAGAAGCATCATTGAGGATTCTGCACTTCCCCTGCAGGTTCCCTCAGAGACATGGTACCCAGCAGCGGCTCTCCAACCAGGAATGCTGATGTTTTTTGGCCCCCTGGAGAAGGTCCAATGACCATTTTAGCCCTGGGTTTGATGTGGCCACAGATGCCCTTGGGGAGACCATGAGGTTTTCAGGAATGGAGGTGTGGGCAGAGGATAGGAATAGGGGCAGAACAGGAAAATAAGGCCAATCTGCAGCTTAAACACAAGTGCCAGGACTGGTAAGGCCTTGGACAGATGAAGTCCCTGAGACCCAGTTTGGGCCAGGGCCCTTTGGGAGTACAAATTACCGGTTTCAGCCATCCTACCCATCCTGTTCCCCTGCGTTTTCAAGGTCGGTTTTTTGGCACCTAAATTATCTCCATCCCCACCTCCCTCTCTTGTTTTCTGTCATAAGGAGAGTGGGTTGGTAAAGCTGGAAGTCATGGTGATGACAGGTTAACACTTGGGTTCCAGGGATCCTTCCCTGAACTTTTTTCCCACTGTTCTGGGCCAGGAGGGGAGCTAGCAACTAAGTCTACTCAGGCAGGCCCATCCCCATTCTACAGGAGAGGTTCGGAGCAGGAACCTCACCTCTTTAGCAGGCCCAGGCTCCAGATTTTCTGATTCTCTCCTCACACCCCTGATTGGATCCACTCACTGCATCCTCAGAGTTGTGGTGGTCCTTTTCCCATTTTATAGATGGGCAGCGGAAACCTGGAAAGAAGTGACTGACTTGCCCAGGGTAACGTGGCTTGCGTAAAGGGTGAGACCAAAATGAACAGGCAGAGACAATCTTATAGCTACCTCAGCTCTCTACCCAGCTGGTTTTCTCTGGCATGCTGAAGAGGGAGAAGGGGCTGGCAGACAGGGCATTAAGTCCTTGGTGTCCCTATGTGAACCAAAGCCTGCTGTGGCCAGGACACCCAGTCCTGATAGCCCTGTGTCCCAGCTCGGTGTCATCCACTAAGTTGGGTATCAGAAACCCACTTCCAAATCCCCACTTGATAAGGCCTGGCAGGTCTATTAAGGTCCCTCTCACAGAGACCAGGCTCAGGCAGAGCCCACAGTGAGGGCTCCAGAGGCAGCAACATTGCCCAGAGAAGGCTCTAACCTGGAAGAGGAGACTTAAGTCATGACATGGGGCCTGCCATTCAGCAAGCCCCTCAACTATTCGGTGCCTCAGTTTCCTCACCTGTAAACTAGGGGTAGGCTGTTGTGTTGCTTGTAAACTTTCTCCTTAAAAAGGAGCCCTAAAGCATAGTTTGGAAGATGTCATGTAAGTGCTCGCTTTTCGTTTCCCCACAAGCAGTGGGGTCAGTGCAGTTGCACGAGCCCTGATGTGCTCGGCTAGAAAAGGTAGATTTGGGGTAAACATGGGAGTTCCTCAGGCCCCAGGCTAGGGCCTTGAAGAGTCAGACCTGCCTGCCGAAAAACAGCAGGTCCCCAAACCACTCCAGAATGGGGTGACTGCCAGCCACCAACACTTGTTTCTGTAGACTAGGGCGTTCGGAGGCATCGCTCAGTCCCTGCCATGGGCCAGTTACATCAAGGCTACTGAGGGGGAAACTCAGGGGCATGTCAGTTCAGCAGACTCAGCATTCACGTGGCCAGTCATCAGAGTCTGAGAGGTACCAGAAAATAAAGCCATTTTATTATTGTATCTGCCACTGTGGCCTGAGGAGTGGACATATGGATGGAAGGGGAAGCAGGTGATGCCGTGGGCCCCAGCGAACGGCCCCAGAGTCTTCTACTTGGCTTGGACTGTCTCCTCCAGCCTATCCAAGCGCTTCTGTAGCTCCTGCACTGTGGCCTGGAGCTTCCTCATCTCCTCCTCCAGCCGGGATACGACATCCTGGAGGACCCAGGGCTGCATTAGGCCCAGCTCCATCCTGGGCCCCCCTTAACCCTGGCACCCACTAAGTCTCCCAAGAACCCAAGGGCCTGGGCCCTTCTGTCTCAGCCAGTTGTGGCCCAGAGAGCTGCAGACCTACAAGCCTGAAGCCTGTTTTCTGAGGCCTCAGGTTTGCCCACTCCCAGCCCCCTGTAAGTTTGGGCTGCCTCAAAGGCCAGCCTCTCTCCACGGGGTGAGTGACCACATTGATAGCAGCCCCTACCCTACTCTGTCTTCCCACCCTGATTTCCATCCTCCTCTCACCGAGCTAGGAGTGCCACTGGTCTCTGGTGCTGTCCTCCTGCGCCCAGTGTCCAGGCCCCGGTTGACCCTCAGCTCTCGGCTCTTTGGGGGCACGTAGCCATCCTTGAGGGAAATGAGGAGGGGCCCAGCATCCCGACCCCCCAGCCACTCCTCGGCCGTGAGGGCAGCATCAGGCCCCGCGGTGGGCGGGTACAGGTCCTCCTGGAACAGGTCCGACTGTGGGCAAGGCCAAGGCTAGTTAAGAGCATGCTTAGGCCACGCCACCACCCTGCAGCTCTGCACAGTCAGTGCCCAGCCCAGAGCCCGAGGAGGGATATGGAAGCGTCACCTTTCTAGGCACTGTCATGGCAATGGGCTCACACCTCCGCTCGTGCAGCTTGTAGAATCTGTGGAAACGGGAAAGTGAGCAGCATCCACAGCACAGTCGGGCTGGGACTAAAAGTCAACATGAGGTCAGCACTGCCCTAAGAGCGTGCTCAGGGCGGGGGTCAGTCACCTGGCAATCTCACACTTGTTCACCTCCAGGCCGCGTTTGGGCATGTAGCCCATGCCACGCTGGGACTCCTTGGAACTGAACATGGAGAGATAGTGCAAGAATGGGGCCTCGGAAGTGATCTCAAAGTACCGGATGGAACTGTCACCCTGCAGGCAGTGGGTGCGAGGGAAGATCAATACCGACAGACAGCTGCAGCTGTGGTCCTTTCCAAGCCCCTCTGCCCACCTCCCTTCCCTGGCCCCCGCCCAACTGGGCCACCTTGCCACAGAGGTAGACAATGTTGGTGTCGGGGTCAAAGAAGGGCAGCAGGACACCACTGCTTGTGTCCAGCTCCTGCAGGGACAGTGGCTCCTCCAGGTGCTTCTGCAGAGACAGGTGGGAGGTAACAGTGAGCTGGGCCGCATCAGGCCCCAGGGTGGTACTCTTCACTGGGCAGTGACCTGGGGCTGGAGGACCCCCTATGGACCCACCAGTGGTCGGTAAACGGGCCCATGGGCCCACAGCCATTCAGGTGGCAGGGCAGGGACTGAGCCTCCGGTCCTGCTTCCCTGCACTCACCATGTCCCACAGTGCCACCTGGCGCTCACTCATGCGGCTGAAGCCTGTGGTCAGGATCTTCCCGTCGGACACAAACACGGCGCGCACAGGCCGGGTCCCCTCATGAGGACGGTCCTTCTCCTGGAAGGAAAGGGAGGGGGTCGGTCAGGCACCCATACATACACCCTGAGGGCCAGACCCCCGTCAGGGGCAGGAAAGGGTAGCACCTAGGGGCATGGTCGGAGGTGGGTAGGAGGGACGAAGGTCTCTGGCTCAGGGGTTATGGGTCACGGCAACTCACAGCCACAACAGCGCCTTTGCGGGGCTCAATGATGCGCACGCGCTTGTCGCGGCAGGAGGTGCAGATGAGGCCACCGTCTCGGCTCCAGTCCACGCTGTAGATGGTGTCCGGGTGCACATCCGTGCCCAGCGTCAGCACGGCCGCCCCAGTGCCCACGTCCCACACCAGGATCACGTTGTCACAACCTGGGCAATGCCCTCAGTGTCAGAAGCCACGAGCCTGCCCCCTCACTGCCAGGCAACCAGCCCACCCCTCTTCCCCCCGCCCTCGCTAGACACCTGCACTGAGCAGCACGTTCTGAGCTGTGGGGTGCCAGGCCACGATACCCACACGCTTGGTGTGGCCCTCCAGGGTGACGACAGGTTCCCGCAGGGGCAGCACCAGGCCACCATCAGGGATCTCCCATACCTGCAGAGAAGGGGCACATGATGTCAGGTATTCCAAATGTCAGATCCCGTCCTGGAGCCCCCTCCTTGCTTCTGTGTCTCCACCACCACTCACCATGACTGTGCAATCCTCAGAGCCACTGGCAATGACATTATCATTGTGTGGGCACCAGGCGATGTCCAGCACGGGGGCTGTGTGGCCGCAGACCGTGGGCACATTCTTGTCCACGCGTCCAGTCTAGAGGGCACAGCAGAGCCTGAGGGAGGTGCTTTTGCTCTCCAGACGCAATCCCACCTCCCTACACCCTGCAGAGAGGCAGAGTGGGAGGCTGCAGGACCCCTGGGAGGCCAAGCAGGGCCTAGGGTGGGAGGGTGTAGGCTTCTGTCTGCCCCAGGCCAGAGTTGTCAGAATAACTCAGACGGACCGGCCACAAGAAGCACAGACCAGGGGCGTGGGGCTGGGCACCAGGGCCACGCCAGGTCCTGGTCCTGCCTCACTGTCAGATCTTGGCCAAGTTCCTGCCATCTCTATCTCAGCTTCTCATTTTTGCCCTGAGGGCCCTCAGCCCCACCCCCGCGTCTGTGAGTGAGGTTTCCATTGGCACACAGGCCAAGGGCTGGGGGCAGGTGGTAGGGAAGGGGGAGTCAATGGTACTGGGGTGAGTGTTCCCCAGGGAAGTGTGTGTGAATGGTGGGGATGTGGGCATGGGTCCTGTCAAAGGAGAGGCATCAGGAAGTCTATCATAATTGGCCCCCAGACCAGAGCAGAGGTTTGGAAATGGCCACTTCCGGGGACAGCTACTGCAGAAGGGCTTCCTGTGTGAAGAGCAGGCCCAGCTCTCACCCCGACAGCCACTTCCTCTTCTCTTTGCTTCCATCAGCCCTTTTAAGGTAACAACTTAGGGCCCATCTTCCCTTCCTGTCTCACCCCCCAAGAGCACAGTGGTGTGCTGGGAGTAGGGGTCAGCAGACGGCGAGGGCGGTGGGGGGGGGGGGCAGCATCAGGAGGGCAGGACTGGGCAGAGGAGAAGGCCCTCTTCCATTGCCCCTGCTGTGAGCTGGGGGCCAGGACTTGCTGGGTCCCCACGGGCTCTGACAGGCCCAGACCCGGAGCACCTCCCATTCCGAGGGCACTGCAGACCCCAGCCCGTCCTTCTCTGTGCTCCTGAGAGGGGAAGGCCCCAGTCTGGGACTTGAGAGACATTGGGTCTCAGGACGCACTATGCGATCCTTCTCGCGTCAGCTACCCTCTGAGATTCAGTTTCCATATAAGGCTCGTTTGGCCCAGCTCAATTTTATAGATGACAACACCCTGGCCCCGGAAGGCTTGGTGACAGTCACCTAATCAGGCCCCCTAGGGAGCATTGGAAGGCCAGAGGCCACCTTAGGTGAAAGACTGCTGCTCCCAGGGTCCCAGACGCTCACCTTGCTCAGGGGTAGCACCAGGAAGGCCCCTCCCCCGCTGGCCTCACAGATCAGGGCCACAAACTTGGGGTTGACCGCGCAGAAGCCACTGTCCCAGGTGGTCTGTGAGACGCGTACATCCTCATAGCACTGGTCAGCCTTGGCCGGCTGTCCAAACACGTGCCGGAACTTGCTGGAGCGCACTACCTGCCGGCTCATCCTGGGGTGGGGTGGAGGGGCACGCCGGTTGAGAGCTTTTCTCCCTTCGGGTCAGGTCTGACCTTGTCTCTCCCAGGACACCCCTCAGCCTGGTGTTTAAGGTCTTCCCCAGCAGCAGCATCCAGGGCTCCCTGCCCCTCACTCTCCTCTGTAACTGAGATCCTGCTCCCCTCACACTCCTCTCGCCATCCGCGCCCCTCTCCACGCCCAGCTAACCTTTGAGGCCCACCTTCCCCACACCCCTCAGCCCTCGCTTCTGTCCCCTGGGCCTCTCTGTAGCAGAGCCCGGTGTGGGGCAGCACCTAGCACGACCTGCCGCCAGCTGGCTGGCCAACAGGTACAGAGCCTTTCTCTCTGGTGGCTCACACAGTGGAGGGGCTTCTCTCAGTCTCGAGGTCCAGGCCTCACCTCCCTCACACCTACAGGGTGATTTCCTAAAATCTGGCAGGGCTGGCCTCCTCGCCTCTGGCACAGTGCCGGGCACACGGAGGGAAATAGCACGTGGGCCTGCCCAGGAGGCACGTCATCGGTGTCAGGATGGCTTCCTCAGTAGGTCTCTGGGTCCCACAAACGGGCAGATGGCCTAGGTCCGGGTTTCTCCTCCTCTGCATCCTCTGCCCTCGCCTCCACTTAAGCAGGTGCCCTAAGTGCCATCACCACCCCCACTGGAACTCTGCCCAGGAAGGGAGAGGCTGGGCTGGCTTCTCTGAGGTTCGGCTAGGATGGTTTTCGCTCATTGGCTTGGCAGACAGCAAGTGAAGCAGAGGGCCTCCTCCTCTGGCGCTCCAGGTACCGGGATCGGGGTGCTGCTGGGAGGACACCCTCCCAGGGCCTCTATTCTACCTCCTCAGCTTCACCCATTTGCCCCACCTTAGGGCCTGGTCCTTCTCACTGGGGGCTCCAAACCCCCTCGCCCACCCTGTGAGTCTCCAGGAGGCTCACAGTGAGGAGCATGCTGGGGCGCATGCAGAGAAGCAGTCTGGGGGCAGGGGATCAGTCCCAGGTGAGGAGCCTGGCTTGGGAAGCAGAGAGCCCCAACTGGAGGTTGGAGGACAGGAAGACATCACCCCACCCTGCCTCTCCCCCACCGCAGGTACCAGGCCCGGAAACCACGGAAAGGGGAACTTGGGCTTTTCTTGTTTTGCTCTCAGCCCCTCCCTGTCTCCAAGCTTAGGGCAGCTGCTCAGCTCACCGCACCCTGCCCCCACCCCCACCCCCACCCCCACCCCCAAAGGCTCCCGTTCTGGGGAGAGTGAGGGCCCCGCACGTACCTCACCCCCCACACACACATCTTGGCTGCCCTGGCCCCCACCCTCGCCTCTTCTCGGAGCTCTCGGACACACTGATGGGCCCTCCCACGCTCACCCGCACCCCAGGCGAGTCCTCTCCACGCAGGGGCTCTGCCCTCATCTCAGCACTGGCGCCCTCTGACAGCCTGTCCACCCCCACAGCCGGCTCCTGCCAAGCTCACGCCTGCCCCACAGGTGGTCCCGGACAGCGGTGTCCAGTCCATTTTCCTGGGACCCCAGGCTTACCTGCTGTTGAGGCCCCCCTAAATGGAGGAGGCAGAGGAGGTGGAGGGAGGCGCGGAAGGAGCCCGAGACTGCCCGCCGAGGATGCTCTTGTCAAGACAATGAATGAGAAGCCGGCCGCCCGCCTCCTTAGGCGTGGCAGCGCCCCTTTGGGCGGAGCTCCTAAAGGACCGAGCCCTTCCCTCCGCAGAGGCGCCGCCTCGCCCACCAGCCCGCAGCCTCCTTCCCCTCCCTCCGCCCAGAAGCTCGGTGCCCTACGCTGCCAATTCCGAACCAAAACAGATGCCGCTGGCCAGTCGCTGACAACCTAATCTTCACGTTTTAATGTCAAAATGCAAAAATACTCTGTTCCTTCTTTCCCCCTTCGGTCTACTCCCAGCCCACTCGCCATCCTTTCGCTGGCATCGGGCCCAGAGGGCCTTTGTAGAGGCCCTCACGCCCCAGCTAAGGCTGTGCTGCCTTCTCCCCCACCAGAGGCAGGGAACAGAGTGGAGGACCAGACGAGGAGATGGGAGATCCCTGTGCCAGCCTGCACCCAGGAGACCCCTGGTCTTCTCCAGGCTCCTACATGTACAAATGGGTGGCCTTGAGAGAGTCACTTAACCTCCAGTTCTCATGTCTTCATCTAGGAGCACCTCTGCCCCAGCTGCCTCGCGGGGAACAAATGAATTACTCTGGCACATGGAGCACCTCTCCGTGCAGGGCTGCAGAAGCGAAGGAGTCCGGTTCCAGCCCTCAGGGAGCTCTCGGCCTACTGGAAGGAGAGGAGCAAAGAGCTCCAAGGGAGCCAGGCAGGGGCAAAGCCCAGACTTCAGACACGAGGAAGGAGTTCGCGCCCATCCTTGGGTTCAGGAGCCGCACCCGGAGGGCAAGGAAGGCCTACTCTGGAAGTAGAGTGCTTTACGGGTTTGACTCCTACTGTCACACTTGCTGAGTGCCCTTGGGCAGCTTACTTAACCTCTCTGAGCCTCAGTTTCTCCCTCCGTAACAGAGTAACACTTACTTATAAGATTATGGGGAAAGGAAAGCCTCGTGCACCTCCTCTGGGGTGGCGCAAGTGCTTAGTGAATGCTAGCTCCCCTCGTTATTGCTGTTTACAGAGTGTCTGACCTGGACAGGAAAGGATGGGAAAGAGCCAGCAGGCCTGACTACAGAAAGCATCTGGGCTGAGGGGCAGCCTGAGCAAAGGCCCCAAAGTGTAACTTTTTAAGGGACTGGTTCAAATCCTACCTCCACCACTGATAGGCTGAGTGATCTTGGGCAAGAGGTCTGACCTCTCTGAACCTCAATTTCTTCATCCGTAAATGGGGATAAATACATTTTGTCCTGCCCACCTGACAAAGCTCTGGGTTTTAAACGAGACGATGTGTGTGTAAGTATTGCACAGATTGTTCTGTTGTTAAAACCAGTGTGTTGTGTCATGCCCGAGAGCCTGTTACTGGACAGGGATGGACAGGGACTGTCATGTACGGTCTCCGGCTGCAGTGACAAAAAATAACAGCTGCCGTTTCCTGAGCGCCTGCTCTGTGTCGGACACTGCTCGAAACGCAAAAAATATGGTGCGCTTGCTGGACCCTCATAACACCCTGTGGGCAGATACCGCCTCCGTTTCACAGAGAGGAAGATCAGGCACGCACCGCCTTCAGCCCCGGAGCACCTCGTTTCCAAGAAGAGGACAAACATGTCAGTGAGGGACCTGAAAACCACGCCCCCAAAGGCAGGAACCTGACAGGCCTGGAGAGGAAAGGTTGGGAGAGCACAGATGGTGCTTTCCCCTTCCAGGTGGTCTGCAGCGTGGGATGGGGGCAGACAGGTCCGGGGCAGCTGCAGGACAGGTGCAAGGCCAGCCGTGCAAATGATGTGGAAGCAATGTCCAGTGAGCACAAGAGAGAGAGTTAGTTCAGTGGTGGGTAGTGGAGAACATGAGGCTCTCCGTGTGTTTAGGAAGAGGCTGACGCCTCCCAGTGAGGGGGGTAGCAGGGTGCTCCTGCAGTGTGCTGCTGACTCAGCTTCTTCCCATCCCCTCTTTACTGGTGTCTACATCTGGATTTTCCTATGGGGAACCAACCTTTCCTCACTGGCAATCCCTGAGCTGAGGTTCAAGAGGAGGTTCCGGGTAGGCACATGGCCCATGCTTCCCTGGTCAAGGCAACCTTTATTGATTGGTTCAGGGATGAGCATTTGATTCAAATCTACGTAATGAGAAGCAGACTGATTGGAGCTGCTAGGAAAAAGAAGCCCCTCTTTCCACCGGGGGTTAATAAGCTGATAGGCTGTAAGTCCAGCACTAAGTAGTGACTATCTTGTCACCACGTAGGAAAAGCTAGTCAGAATGAGCTCACACAGAGGGCTACAGAGCCGAGCTATGGGTACAGGCACAGTCATGACATCATTTGAGAATCTGGATCAAGCTGTGCCTGAACTCCTTGACTTTCCTGTTACATAATGCATAAGTTCTTCTTCCCACATAAGACAATACATTTGAGTAGGATTTCTGGCACTTGCAACAGAAAGTTCTGACTGGTACCCACCTAAGGAGAGAGACAGGACCAGGGGACCTCCCAAGGTGCCAGAGTTAAAATCCAAAATCCTTAGCAAGGCCCGAAAGATCTTCTCTGGTCTGCCCCACCCTAAAGAGGCTGGGCATGATGGAGTCAGACAGACCTGCAGATCTGTAGCTTCACCGCCTCCTGCCACCCCAGCCTAGCGCTGCTGCCTCATCTTACAGGGTGACAGAATTGCTCCATTTCTAGAGTAGGACCCGGTCACCCGGCTTCAACAGTGACCAACGTGTGACCAACATCGATTCAGTTCTTCCTCCGCATTATTTTCTCAGAACCTATTAAATGCCAAATGTCATAGCATTTCAACTTAAATACTTCGGTGTTTACCTCTAATAGACAAAGGCTTTTAAAATAACTCTTAGAGCCTGGCTGGTGTAGCTCAGTGGATTGAGCATCAGCCTGCGAACCAAAGGATCACCGGTTCGATTCCCAGTCAGGATACATGCCTGGGTTGTGGGCCGGGTCCCTAATTGGGGCCACATGAGAGGCAACCACACATTGATGTTTCTCTCCCTCTCTTTCTCCCTCCCTTCCTCTCTCTCTAACAGTAAATAAGTAAAATTAAAAAAATAAAATAACTCTTAGAGTTTTTAATAAAATTGCATTAACTGTATAGATTAATTGGGGAAGGACATTAAGACTTCCATCCAAAAATATGTTGTATTCCTCTCCATATTTATCTGTTCTTTTATGTTCTTTAACATAATTGTGTAATTTTCTCTGTTAAGGTGTCGTATAACATTAGAGTATTTTTTCCTCCTAGGTACATTATAGTTTTGTAGCTGTTTTGAATGGATTCTTTTTATTCTATTTGTAATCTTGTTTTCTTTCCTTTTAAAATTAACTTTGTTTATATACGATAGAATACATCTTGATTTCCGTAAAATAAAACACTCGTTTTAAGTGCACGGTTCAGTTAGTTTTGACCAACGTGTACACCCATGTAATTACCACCACAATCGCGACGTGAGATGTTTCTGTCACTCCTAAAAGTCCCCTCATGCTCTTCTACAGTCAACCCCCACCCTCGGCACCAGGCAGCCACTGATATGCTTTCTATCGGTGTAGATTAGCTTTTTCCTGTTCTAGAATGTTCCAAACAAATCAAATAATATATAATGGGTCTGGCTTTTTTTCACTAGCATAATGTTTTAAGATTCATCCATTTATATTGCATGTTAGACAAGGATTTTTATTACCTAAGCGCAATACCATTAGGTAACAGATAAATACACCTAAAAAAATTAGCAATGATTTGTTAACATCACCTAATACCCAAGCGATGTGCAAATTTCCATGATTGCCTAAAAAATGAACCCAGCGGTCCATCTTGACATCACCAAAAGTAGGACACCCAGACATTATGTGCCTCGAATAAAATGAGGTGATAAGTATGCAACGGCATCTCTGCAGTGTTCTGACCAAAACCCCACCACGGCCATCTGATCAAGCCTCTAGATCTTACCGCCAGTTTATAGTAAATAAGGAGACAGAAGAACAGGTTGAATAACATCACAAGAAAGCAACTACCTAAGTCTAAATTGTGGAAAGTTTTATAAGACAGATAGATGACCCTAGCTTCAACAAATAAATGGCATTAAAAGAAAGGGAGGGAAACATATTAAAAGAGTCTTAAGAAATATGTCAACCAACTGTAATACGTGAATTTTTTTTTTGGATCCTGATTCAAACAAATCAACTGTAAAAGAAGAATTTTAGAATTCAGTATTCTCACAGCTGAGTCCTGACTGCTCTAAGCACCATTCGCTTCTCGGTGCTGCCTGAGGTATATTGCCCCTTTTTGCAGATGACAAAAATCGAACCTCAGAGGAGGAAAACGACCTACCCAAGGTCACGCGAAGTGGGATTCAAACAGTCTCCCTCACTCGGAAACCCCTGAGCCCATTCAAACTGTCCAGACAAGCTCCCCAAGCAGAGGTGCTCACAAAGGCGGAGAGCAGTGGAGTCAGGGGGGCGAAAGGCGACTGCAGCCTGGTAGACACACCATAGAGCTTAGCGGGATGGATGGGTGATGTTACATTTAAACTGAGTTTTCAACAGGCGTTTGCCAAGCAGTGAAGGGAGTGGCGAGGGAGAAAAGCAATTCAGACAAAGATAAGGAAAAGACAGTGACATTTTAGGGAATGGCATCCTCTTCACCACGACTGGAGCCTCAGGTGCTTGGGATGAAGGACGAAGTGACAAAGCTGGGAAGACCAGCAGGAGGCAGATCGTGAAGGACCTCAACCTGTGTCTTCTAAAGGACTTTGCTCCCCTAGGTAAGGAGAAGCCCGCAAGTCTCGAAGTAAAGGTGTGACGAGGCCCTGGCCAGGTGATTCAATTTGTTGGAATGTTGTCCTGCACACCAAAAGGTTGTGGGTTCGATTCCCGGTCAGGGCACATGCTTAGGTTGTGGGTTTGATTCCCATTTGGCAAACGTGTGGGAGGCAACCAATTCATTTCTCTCTCTCTCTCTCCCTCCACCTCTCCTCCCCTTCTGTTCTCTCTAAAATCAATACACATATGCTCGGGTAAGAATTTAAAAAAAAAAGAAGTGACAAGGTCTGGTTGCAAGAAGGTACAGGCCTCTCACAGCTTTGGTCTTCCGTCCAGGCCACCCGCAGGCTCACTCGGGAACCAATCCCAGCCTTCAGCAGGAGGCACACCAGGCTGCCATGTCCACCGGCTCAGGCCTGAGTCAACCTTGCACGCTACTTTCTCACTAGCCATCTAACTCAGGCCGCCTCCCTCACCTTTAGGAGATGATCATTTCTTCTGTTTTATGGGGGGAAAGGTGAGAACTCGTTCAACCCCTTTGCTCCCAGCAGCAACAGCCGCTCCATCTCCTACAGACACCCATACTGTTTTGTGAAATTGTTTTATTATTACACACACACACTTTTATCACAGAGGAGGTGTCCTCCTCGGGCCCATCTCTGACTCCTCCTTCTTCGGACACACTCCTTCCCATTTCCTCAGTGAGCTCATTCTACCACTTAGCCCCCTCCTCCTATATTGCTAGGCTCTCCCCTCCACAGACCCTCTGTTCTGTACATAAAAACAAGTTCAAGTCCCCTGTGTTTTGGGGAGCATCTCTCTCATTGTGGCAACCTCAAACCACTTCCGTATCACATTCTTACCGTTCGCAATTGTTACTTGAAAGCTGTTTACGCTCACTGTCTCCACTTCCTCCTTTCCTCCTTACCTCTCTGCCTACATGAATCTGGCTCCTGCTACTACCATTCCACACAGACTTGCCCTCGCCAAGGTCACCAATAACCTCCTGATCATTAATCATACAAGCACACTTTGGCAATTTTCAGATGCTACTGCCTACTGCCTCCCTCCGGAATCTTCCTTTTCTTTGGCATCTGGGCCCCACCCACTGTCTCCTGTTTCTCTTCTTTGCTCTGCAGCTCGCTCTCTGTCTCCCTCTCGCTCTCTCTTGCTCTCTCTTGCTCTCTCTCTGTCTCCTGCAGAGTGACTTCTCTTTGCTTAGCATAGTATGTGTAGGGTGTCCCCCAAGACTCCGCCCAAACTCCCCACACTATCTTATCCACAGCCCCCGGCTGTAACTATACCCTTTGAAAACCCCTCATCTGTCTCTGTGGCCCGAACCTGCTCCCATCGCCCCCTGGTTCTGACTGCCGGCTACAGGGCTTTACCTGTAGCACCTCGTGGAGGTTCTCACAGAGAAGGAAGTCTTGACCTTGAGTCTCTCCCTTTTTTGCCATGCCCACCACCACTGCCTGAGTTGCTCTGAGGGACCCCGGCACTAGCTCCCTGAGCTTCCTCTCATTCACCTTTTATGGCGTTGCTAGAGTTACCTTCCTGGTCAGAATATGGCCATCTTACAAAACTCTACCAGCTCCTCTAGGGAGAAGTTCAAACAAAGGTGTACAAAGCCCTTTATGATCTTCCTCCTCCACCTCTCGGGCCTTGCTGCTCATCATCACCCAAGCTCAACATACGCCCTCATTCCGCCGGGTCAGAGGCTCAACCCTCAGAGGTCTACAGGGACAGGGTAGAGGTGGGTGTCCCAGTCACCTGTGGTGGAGTAAACCACTCCACAACTCGGTGACTTGAAAGGACAACCACTTCATTATCTGTCACCATCTCAGAGGACTAGGCAGGCACCGTGAATAGCAGATGTGGGCGGATGAAATACAGTAGGGACTATGGCTGAACTAGCGTTGGGTCGTCACGCGGGAAAGTGAGCCTTGCATAGCTAAACTTGGTTTTTCGAGATGAGTTAGAAACACAGACTTTTTCATGAAAGTTCCAGGTCTTTAAATGTTGGCAACTAATTTCAAAATGTCTAGCCCTCACCAGTGTGTCTTGGTTGGAGTGTCACCTGTAGATGGAAAGATCACAGGTTCGATTCCTGGTCGGGGCACATGTCCAGGTTGCGGGTTCAGTCCCTGGTCGGGGGCGTGTGAGAGGTAACTGGTCTGTGTTTCTCTCCCTCTCTCCCTCTCTCTCTCTCTCCTTTCCTTCCCCTCTGTCTAAACTCAACAAGCATGTCCTTGAGTGAGGATTAAAACCATTTTTTTTCTGAAAGTGTTAAATATGAGCAAAACTAAGTATGTCTTTGGTTTAGATGTGGTTTTTCTTGCCAACAATTTTTTGGACTCTGTTCTTTGCCTTTGGCACAGGCTTAAAATTTCTTACTCCTTTTGCTACCAAACTCTTACATCCCCTATTTATCCTCTAAGATCCAGGTCAAAAATGTCCTGTCTGTGAAGTCTTCCCTGACACCCTCTCCCCTGCACAGCCCATCCTTAAATGGTTTCTTTTCTCCTCTGTGCTAGTGGCCCCTGATGCATCCCTCTCTCACGGTAACGAAGACACTGGGTAGTGATTGTTTACAGTCCAGCTGCTCCGCCAGATGGAGTTTTATTTCCCCAGCACAGGGTCCAACACTTGGGCATCCAATAAGCATAAGTGCTTCTTTCTTTCCCATCAACACTGCTAAGTAACCACCAACTCTTATACGTTAAACTTTCGCCATTTTCTTTCCTGGCCAGTCCATCCTCTGTCCCCACCGCCATCATCCTAGATCAACCCCTCCTCACTTCTGCCCAGAATGATTCCAAGAGCCTGCTATTGAGTCTCCCCAAGCCCAGTCTCCTCTACTGCCCCCAATCCCTGTTCCTCAGCCAGACTCTTCCCTAATGCCCAGATCTGGCCACCAACCCCATTTCATGATCCCTCCTTTATTCCTCAAAACAAAATCCAAACTCATGAACTGTGTTAGTGGATCTTTTCTGTACACCGGAAGGCTGTACATCTACTTTGGATAGCATATTGTGTTTGTATATTTAGGCTTTGTTTCATAGGAACCGCTCGTGTTATGGAGTTGACTTGTATTAAGCACAAACTGTATATAAAAGAAAATGGCTGAAGGCAAAAATAACACAAAAATAAAATAAAATAATATAAACCACTTCCCCATAGATATGCGGGTTCATTTGTAGACTCTAGATTCTACTCAGCTGATCTATATGTCTCCCCTCGTGCCACTACCACGCTGGCTTGATTGCCGTACCTTGGAAGTAAGTTTTGAAGTTGGAAAGGGTGAGGGGGTTGTAGCACTTGGAGAGAATTACCTGGGGCTGACGAGGCTTTGGAATAAAACTCTCCCTGGAGCCATGCGTGGTGAGCTTGGATTATCAATTCCAAAACGGAAGTTGATCAGTGGTGAGTCTAGCGTTTGGAAAATGCAGCTTGGTGGAAATAAATTAAGTGGGGGCCTTCTTGGCTGAATGTCCTTTGTTTTATGAGCTTATCAATTCTGCTCTTAAGATCAGTCAAACCAGGCCTCTGAGACTACCCAGAGGGCTGTTCGTCTCACCTTGACTTTAAGAGCTGGGAGAGCCTGCCATGTACCTGGCTTCGCGCACAACTAGATTGAGGGGCTCCACAAGGTAATCAACTCAATCTCCGTCTCTCTTTCTCCGTTCCTCATTGTCCACTTCGTTTTGTTTGTTGATTTTATTCTCAGAAAGGTTTTTCCCAAATAGTGACAGGAGTAGCTCCAGAAAAGCAACGGGATTGGCCCTGCTTTCACCCTGGACCAGCTGGGCTGGACAGGTGCAAGTCCTATTCCAGTGCCTCTGAGTTTCCGTATGAATTTTAGGATGCACTTGTCAATTTCTACAAAAAAAAAAAAAAAAGCCACTGGGATTCTGACAGAGTTGTGTTTAACCTGTAGAGCAATTAGCAATATTGTGTCTTCTGATCCATGAACATGCAGTGCCTTTCCGTCTATTTAGACCTTCTTTATTTTTTATTATAAAATAAGTTTATTGATAACTTTATGTAAGTTACTCCTATCTTTGAGATACGGAGAATCCTTGCATGCAACTGGCATAAACCTCATTATTTGAGCTTTCTTAATCATTCTGTGATTTCTTGTTTCTTCCTATAAAGACCTGTAACATGCCTTCTATGAATGCATCCAGCAAATGGAGAGATAAACTGGGACAAAAGCTGTACATTCTTATAACCTACAAGTTTTCTACATGAGATACATTTTGGAAAGAGGCTCCTGGTGAGGATTTTCCATTTTCCATTGGGCAGGTCCTCAGTGCTGGTTACCTGCCATGTTGTGAACAACTCCACAGCACCACGTGAGTACTGGGATCTGGGAAGCAAACAGCGCTGTTAGGAAGTGCATCAACTTTTCTCTCCCCATGGGTGAAAACAGCAACTATAGCTCCCACCTTCTTCAATTATTTAAAGTTTGCAGAGCATACAGTTTGTACTACTTATGTTAAATTTTCTCTTAAGACTTCCAGTCAAGATGGTAAATATGGTTCACCTCCTCGCACAACAACATCAAAATTACAACCAAAATACAGAATAACCATCACTGAGAACCATCAGAAATCGAGTTGAATGGAAGTCTGACAATTACGGAAATAAAGAAACCACATCCATCCAGACTGGTAGGAGGTGTGGAAATGTGGAACAAGCTGGTCCCACATACATTTGTGGTGGATAAAAATTTGGAAAGGATATCTCGAGAGACAGGTGTCCCAGCTCCACACCAGGCCCCCCCCAGCCCAGGGTTCCAATGCCAGGAAGATAAGTCCCCAAAACTCCTGGCTGCAAAAGCTAGCAGGGATTGAGTCAATGAAAGAAACTGTTGGAGGCCCAAGCAGTTCCTCTTAAAGAACCCACGCACAGACTTACTCAGACTCACTCCCTCTGAGCTCAATGACGCAGTCCCGTCCCATGCGGGACTGTGTGTTGCTGTTGTGGATGATTGTCCTATATTCTTGGACAATATGACGAACAAATTCACGCGGACTAAAGAAATCCGGTGAAGAAAAGGGATGCGTGGCCGATCTCTAAATGATAGAGGACCCTGCATGGCCGCTCTCTCAGAGAGAGAAAGGGCCCTGACCCCTTGCCTGGACAGGCTTTTATTGACACTCTAGGTACATTACATCCAGGATGGTCCTCATTAACTATGCACAGGTTAGCTTTGGGTGGATACCTTTTACAGATAACAAATGAAAGAATGTTGCCAAACACTTCAAAGAGGAAGATCATTTACAAATGTAAAGGGGAGAAGGCTGAGCTGTTTACATTCCTGCTTGGGAAGTCCAGTGCAGGTCACAGTAAACTTCTGCTGTCTCCATCCCAGGCGAGGGAGTTTTTTAGCAAGAGCAAGTTTCAAAGCAGCCTAGGAGCAATGCAAACCTGATTCCCCACGGGAGACCTATCCGTGGATGCTTCCTGCACGCCACACGCATCTGTCTGCTTTCAGAACCAGAGTTGAGCCACAAGTCCACATTGCACATGGATAGGTTCCCTATAGCTCAGCACCAGGGTAGCAGCTTGAAAGGCACCAGTGGCATACAGGGAGGAACTGAAGTGTTTGGCATCAAGACAGGAGCTGGGGGACAGCTTTCTCCCAGACAGAAAGCTGGGCAGAAGCCATTGTCCCTTTTCTGAGCCAACAGAGCCACAGAGGCAACAGGTCGGTGTCATATTTGAGACTCCATCATCCTGGCTAACACTGTTTGCCCTGTCCTGGAGATCCCCAGAGACTCTGTACTACCCAACTTACAGGCCCACCTGAACTGTTAACCCTGACTTTTCCATATGAATGGCTGGTCTTGGCTCATGCTTCACAACTTCCTAAATCCTATGAAACATGCAACGACCTGTCTCAGTGAGCCCCCAGGCCCACTGAGCCCAGTGAGCCCACTGCTAAGTGGCTTTGCTAAGTGGCCCCAGGCAGGTCAAAAGCCCCAGCCAGCCTAGGTTCACAGCTTGACTTCACCTGGGAATCTCCAAGCCCATCAAGAGTCGCAGCCATCTCAGATTGCTTTGTAGCACATGGAGGGTGGCCCTGGGCAGAACACAGGTGGGGGTTGACCTTGGCCTGCACCACTCAGGAAATCCCAGAGTCTATGCACACAGTGGACAGCTACAGATCACATCAGAGCACCACCACCCTGCCCCTGCACAGCTGATTCTCCATTGTGGGCTGAGGTTGGTGTTCAGTGGTCACAGCTAGTCCTTGCAGATGACTGGCCTAGGTAAATCCCTTCCATAGACCTACCAAAAGCAATCAAGGCTCAACTACAAGAGGAGGGTATACTCAGCTCACACAGAGGGTGCACCTTGTGTACCCAGCTTGGGTGATAAAGGAAACCTACTACTTTAGGCCACATTAACAAGACAGAAAGTCATAGCAGCTCTGCAGAATACTTAGAAACAAACACAGGGAGGCTGTCAACATGAGGAGACAAAGAAACATGGCCCAAAATGAAAGAACAGATCAAAATTCCAGAAAAAGAACTAAACAAAAGGAAGAAAAGCAACCTATCAGATGCAGGGTTCAAAACACTGGTTATAAGGATGCTCAAGCAACTTAGTGAGGCCCTCAACAGCATAAAACAGATCCAGTCAGAAATGAAGGATACACTGATTGAAATAAAGAACAATTTGCAGGGAAACAACAGTAGAGTGAAGGAAGCCAAGAATCAAATCAACGATTTGGAACATCAGGAAGCAAAAAAAATAACCACTCAAAACAAGAAGAAGAAAAAAGAATCCAAAAAAAAAGAGGATAGTATAAGCAGTCTCTTGAACTACTTCAAGCACTCAAACATTCACATCATAGGGCTGCCAGAAGGAGAAGAGGAAGAGCAAGAAATTGAAAATCTAGTTGAAAAAATAATGGAAGAAAAATTCCTTAATTTGGTGAAACGAATAGACATCCAAGTCCAGGAAACACAAAAAGTCCCAAACAAGATGGATGCAAAGAGGCCCACTCCAAGACACATAATAATTAAAATGTTAAAGGTTAAAGATAAAGAGAAAACCTTAAAAGCAGCAAGAGAAAAGCAGTTAGTTACCTACAAGGAAGTTCCCCTAAGACTATCAGCTGATTTCTCAAAAGAAACTTTGCAGGCTAGCAGGGATTGGCAAGAAATATTCAAAGTCATGAATACAGCCAAGATTGCTCTATCCAGCAAAGCTATCATTTAGAATGGAAGGGCAGAAAAAGCGCTTCCCAGAAAAGGTAAAACTAAAGGAGTTCATCATCACCAAACCAATATTATATGAAATGTTAAAGAGACTTATTTAAGAAAAAGAAGATCAAAACTATGAACAGTAAAAATAGCAATAAATAGATATCTATCAACAATTGAATCTAAAAAACAACTAGCCCTGGCTGATGTAGCTCAGTGGATTGAGCATAGGCCTGTGAACCAAAAGGTTGCTGGTTCAATTCCCAGCCAGAGCATATGCCTGGGTTGTGGCCCAGGTCCCCAGTTTGGGTGTGCAAGAGACAGCAAGTCAATGTTTCACACATCGATCTTTCTCTCCCTCTCTTTCTCCCTCCCTCCCCTCTCTCGAAAATAAATAAATAAATAAACAAACAAACAAACAAACAAAATCTTTTTTTAAAAAAAGAAGAGATCCAAAATCGTGGATACAGAGAGTGTTTTGATGGTTGCCAGATGGGAGGGGGCTGTGGGGCAGTGGGTGAAGAGGTGAAGAGCTAAAGGCATTAAGAAGTACAAATAGGTAGTTTCAGAATAGCCATGGAGATGTAAAGTACAGCACAGGAAATGGAGTAGCCACAGAACTTACACACATGACCCATGGACGTGAACAATGGTGGGGGGATTGCCTGAGGGAGTGGGGGGCATTAGGTGGAGGAGGGCAAAGGGGGATAAATTGGGACAACTGTAATAGAATAATCAATAAAATATAATTCAAAAATAAAGTGAATCTCTCAGACAGCACAAAATAAACACACTTTCTCTTAAATGTTTTATTCTTTTTGATGCTATTAACAAATTGAATTGTTTTCTTAATTTCCTTTTTGGATTGTTCTTTGCAAATGATACTATAACTTATATTTGCATATTGACCTTGTATCCTGCAACTTCACTGAACTTATTAATTAGTTCCAATTTTTTGTTATCATAAAAAAACACATGAGCTCCACCCTTAACAATGTTAAATGTACAGTACAGTATTACTGACCATATTATTGTACAGCAGGTCTCTAGAACTTCTTCATCTTGCATGACTGAAACGCTATATCCACTGAAAAATAGCTCCCCATTTCCTCCTCTCCCCAGCACTTGGCAACCACCATTCTAATTTCTGTTTCTATGAATTCACTACTTTAGATATCTTATACAATGGGATCATACAGTATTTATCCTTTTGTGACTGGTTTACTTTACTTAGCATATTGTCCTCAAGGCTCCCCCATGCTGTAGCATGTAATAGAATCTTTTCATTTTATGGCTGAATAGTGTTCCATTGTATGTATATGACACATTTTCCTTATTCATTCATCCATCAATGAACATTCGTGTTGTTTCCATATCTTGGCTGTTGTGAATAATTCTGCAGGGCACATGGATGTACCAGTATCTCTTCAAGATCCCAATTTCAATTCTTTTGGATAAATACCCAGAAGTCAGGTTGCAAAATCATACTTTTCATTTCTCAAGGAACTTCCATACCATTTCCACAGTGGCTACACCATTTTACATTCCACCAACAGTGAGCAAGTGTTCTAGTTTCTTCACATCCTCACCAACACTTTTTGTTTTCTGCTTTTTAAAAAATCGTGACCATTCTAATAGACAGGGGGTAATTCCTCATTGTGGTTTTCATTTGCATTTCCCTGATGATTAGTGATATATTTCTAATTTTGTAGTGGATACCTTAAGATTTTCTATATTAAAGATCGTGTTATCTGTGAATACAGGTAGTTTTACTTCTTACTTCCAATCTGGGTGACTTTTATTTCATTTTATTGCCTAATTTTCCTGGCCAGAATCTCCAGTACAATGTCAAATAGAAGTGGCAAGATTAGACTTCCTGATCTTGCAAGAACGTTCACCATTAAGTATGATGTTAGCTGTGGGTTTTTCATAGATACCCTTTATGAGGTAGAGGAGATTCCCTCATATTTCTAGTTTGTTGAATGTTTTTATCATGAAAGGGTGTTAGATTTTTTTTCCAAAGATTTTTTGCATATGTTAAGGTTATTATGTTTTTCCTTTATTCTAAATAATATGGTATATTACATTAATTTATTTTTATTTTTAATATATTTTATTGATTATGCTATTACAGTTGTCCCATATTCCCCCCTTTATTCCCCTTCACCCTGTATGCTTCTCCCACCCCTATTCCCTCCACCCTTAGTTCATGTCCATGGGTCATACATATAAGTTCTTTGGCTTCTCAATTTCCCATACTATTCTTAATCTCCCCCTGTCTGTTTTGTACCTACCATTTATGCTTCTTGTTCCCTGTACCTTTTCTCCCATTCTCTCCCTTCCCCCTCCTTACTGATAACCCTCCATGTAATCTCCATTTCTGTGATTCTCTTCCCATTCTAGTTGTTTCTTTTTTTTTATTACTTTATTGTTGTTCATTTACAGTTGTCTGCATTTTCCCCCCACCACGCCCCCCACCACCCCAGCCAGTCCCACCTCCCTCCCTTGTTCTAGTTGTTTCTTTAGTTCATTTTTGTTCTTGTTTTTGTTTTAGGTTCAGTTGTTGATAGTTGTAAGTTTGTTGTCATTTTACTGTTCATATGTTTTATCTTCTTTTTCTTAGATAAGTTCCTTTAACATTTCATGTAATAAGGGCTTGGTGATGATGAACTCCTTTAACTTGACCTTATCTGGGAAGCACTTTATCTGCCCTTCCATTCTAAATGATAGCTTTGCTGGATAGAGTAATCTTGGATGTAGGTCCTTGTCTTTCATGATTTTGAATACTTCTTTCCAGCCCCTTCTTGCCTGCAAGAAGGTTTCTTTTGAAAAATCAGCTGATAGTCTTATGGGAACTCCTTTGTAGGTAACTGTCTCCTTTTGCTGCTTTTAAGATTCCCTCCTTATTTTTAATCTTGGATAATGTAATTATGATGTGTTTTTTTGTGTGCTTCCTTGGGTTCAACTTTTTTGGAACACTCTGAGCTTTCTGGACTCCCTGAAAGTCTATTTCCTTTGCCACATTGGAGAAGTTCTCCTTCATTATGTTTTCAAATAAGTTTTCAATTTTTGGCTCTTCCTCTTCTCCTTCTGGCACCCCTATGATTCAGATGTTGGGATGTTTAAAGTTGTCCTGGAGGTTCCTAAGCCTCTTCTCATTTTTTTGAATTCTTGTTTCTTCATTCTGTTCCAGTTAAATGTTTCTCTCTTCCTTCTGGTCCACATCATTGGTCTGAGTCCCGTTTTTCTTCCCATCACTGTTGGTTCCCTGTACATTTTCCTTTATGTCACTTTTCATAGCCTTCACTTTTCCCTCTATTTTGCAGCCATACTCACCATTTCTGTGAGCATCCTGATTACCAATGTTTTGAACTCTGCATATGGTAGGTTGCCTATCTCTTCATCACTTAGTTGTATTTTTTCTGGAGATTTGATCTCTCAAGTGGGCCATATTTTTTTGTCTCAACATGCCTGTTACATAGTAAGGGGTAGAGCCTTAGGTATTCGCCAGGGTGGGACAACCCATGTCACTGCGTTGTGGCACTGTATGTGGGGGAGGGGTCTGAGAGGGAATAATGCCACTTGCTCAGTTCTGGGCTCAGCTTTCAGTTACTTCCTCCACTATCCACATGCAAAGTGGGCCCTTCTGGTGCTGATTCCCAGATGGGTGGGTTTGTGTATGTTCTAGGACCCTGTGTGGTCTCTCCAGTGAACTCTCCTGTGAGGCTGGGAGTTTCTCCTGCTGCCTCAACCCCAACAGGTTTTCTTCAGTCAGAGGTTTTGAGGCTTTATTTCCTGGCACTAGACCCTGGGTTGTGCGGTCTGTCTTGCTCCTCAGTTGCTCCTGCTGGTTTATTCGCACGCAAACGTGGGACCACCTGCTCCGCCATCCACTGTCTCGCCTGCCCCCATCCTCCAGCTGCCACCTTGCTGAGTTATCCCACTTGGTCATGGTCTATTATTCTTTTTATAGTTGCTGGATTCTGTTGCTAGTATTTGCTGGGAGTTTTGCCTCTAAATTCATGAGACATTTATCTGTATTTTTTTTCTTTTCATGTCTTTGTTTAATTTTGGTATCAGGGTAATGCTGGCCTCATAGAAAGAATTGGCAAATGTTCCCTCCTATTTCTTGGAAGAGTTCATGAAGGACTGGCATTTATTCTTCTTTAAATATTTGGTAAAATTCAGCAGTGAAGCCATCTGAGCCTGGGCTTTCCTTTGTGGAAGGTTTTTGTTATTACACATTCTATTTCTTTACCTGTTCTAGGTCTATTTAGATTTTCTATTTCTTCTTGAAATTTGGTAGTTTTTGTCTTTCTAGGGTTTTTTCCATTCCATCTGAGTTATTTAATTTACTGTCCTACAGTTGTTCATTGTATTCCTTTACATACAACAAAATACAACAGAATGCAACAGAGATAATCCTTTTTGTCTCTGTAAGGTTGGTAGTAATGTCCCCCTGGTGTCTAATAAGACGTTGGCTTTAATTAATGGAAGCTGAAATAAATCACTTGAACCTAAAATAACCTTGGGGTGGGGGCGGTCAGGTGCTATGTTTTGCTTTTTTAAAATTTTTCTGCTTTGGCTGATGTGGCTCAGTGGATTGAGCACTGGCCTGCAAACCAAAGGGTCACCTGTTTGATTCTTAGTCAGGGCACATACCTGGGTGGCAGGCCAGGTCCCCAGTGGGGGGGAGGGGGTGTGTGAGAGGCAACCACACATTAATGTTTCTCTCCCTCTCTTTCTCCCTCCCTTCCCCTCTGTCTAAAAATAAATAAATAAAACCTATAAAAAATTTCTCTGACAGGAAAAACTGTCTGTAAAATAGAACCCAGAAATTAATCAGATTAAACAAAAACTTTACATGTGGTCTATCCAGGATAGGCAAATCCATAGAGACAACAATTATATTAGTGTTTCCAGGGACTTGGGGTGTGAGGAGGGAATAGAAGTGACTGCTAATGAGTAAGGGTTTTTTATTCCTTGGGGTGATGGAAATGTTCTGGAATTAAATCACGGTGATTGATGCACAACTTTGTGAACATGCCAAGGACCAAAACCAGTAAACTATACACTTTGAAAAGGTAAACTTTAGCCCTGACTGGTGTGGCTCAGTTACTTGGGCATTGTCCTGCGCAGTGTATGGTTACTGATTCCATTCCTGGTCAGGGCACATGCTTAGGTGGCCGGCCAGGTCTCCAGTGTGGGGGAGGGGATGTGAGAGGCAACCACACATTGATGTTTCTCTCCCTCTCTTTCTCCCTCCTTTCCCATCTCTAAAAATAAATAAAATCTTAAAAAAGCCAAATAAAATATAAACATGTTTTTACATGAATTGTGAAATATATTTTAATAATTACAAGAAATTATTAATCATGACTAGTGTAGGAGTTTAATAATACTTCATTAATTTTACTTGTTAATTGTCTCAGAGGAACCTGATTTCTCAATGGAATTTATGAGATTTCCCCATTCAAAAGTCCTCTTTTGTTCCTTCAAACTTCAAAAAGGTGGTATGGTTTTTAGTTTTTGAGAGAGCCAACATACTTTTCTATCATTTTTCTGCAGAAGTTAAAAAAACAAGCTTAAACTAAAAGAGGGGTGTCCAGTCTTTTGGCATCTCTGGGCCACACTAGAAGAAAATGTCCTGGGCCACACAGTAAACACACAAACACTAACGAAAACTGATGAGCGAAAAGAAAAAAAGGTCCAGGCATAATGTTCCTGCTATCCACCACCACAGATAAGCAAAAAAGTCCTTACACAATAACCCTAATTATGCAGCAGCCCCATCAATAAGTTTTTAAAATCATCAAGGGGGCCCCAAGTTTATGATCAGTAAGACAGAAAATGTGCATATCTAAGTAATAAAATGTCATTGATTTTTTTACATTTTTATTATAAAAGTAAAAGAAAAGAGGGCAACATCAAACTAGTAGGATGTTTGACACTGTATTTGAGAAAACAGTGCATCGATATCTGGTTTGATAGAAGTAGTTGCAGTTCTCAGTGAGTTCTCAAGGTGCTCATCAGATATTTTCGGTTCTAATTTTACTCTTAATGTATTTCAGCCTTCAAAATAGTTGCTCCCAAATATAGGTGCTGCCGAATAGCGAAGACATAAATAAGGCGTGACTGTGCATTCATGCGTACAAAGAGCGAGAGCATATGTACGTTTATTTTACATGACATTGCAACATGTAATCACAAAAAAAAACCCTCATAATGTTTTAAATAAATTTACGATTTTGTGTTAGGCCACATTCATAGCCATCCTGGGCTGCATGCGGCCCACCAGCTGTGGGTTGGACACCCCTGCACTAAAACAATAAACACAGTATTTATGGCAGTTTCCAGACCTAAACATTCTTGGAACTTTGCTAATATTTCGCAGCTGCTACACTGTAATATTTTGTATTGTCCTTGCCAACGTTCCCAATCTTGGTTTTCTCTTGAAAAGTCAAGTGAGACTGTTTTAAAAACTCAACTGAGAAAACAGAGTGTGTCCCGAGTCTGGCCTCCACACCGATGCCGTGACCACCGTGTGCGGCTAATGCAGGAACCGCCCCTCAGTGTCAGGGCGGAGACTGGGGAGGTGGCGGCCTTGGCATCCATCTGGGTCTGACGAGTCTTTCAGGAAACACCCGGATGGTGCTCCTGTCCCTTGGCATTTGAAGCACCTCCTCTATTGTGTAGCCAGAGTAGTAAAGAAAGAATTTCTTTCTGTTTTCATAATTAAGAATTTTAATCTCAAAAGTGATAAACATTCATTGTCTATTAAATCCTGAAAGATACAGAAAGAAAGAGTTCATCATTTCCCCACTAACCCTCCATTTCGTTGCCCAGAGGTCACCAATGTCCACAACTTGAGGCGTACATAGTCCTGCGCACCTGGTAAAGAATATCCCGAATGTGGGCACTTCGCAGAGAGCCAAAGAAAGTCCTGGGCAATATAAACCTTCAGAAGGGAGATGAGCCTGAAAACAAGAATAAAAAAGGCACAGCCAGTGATCTGCAGTCAGGCCTGAGAAGTCTTTTCGAAGTGATGGAAACGGTCTAAAACCAGATTGCGGTCATGGTTTCGCACTGTTTAAATTCACTAAAAGTCATTAAATTATGCGCATAATATGTGCGAATGTGAATTATACCTCAGTGAAGCCATTACAAAAATCAGTCAGGGAGTTAGAAGGAAAAGAGGTGCTGGGGACAGAGCCTCGCAGTAAGAGGGGACCCTGCTCTGTGAAAGCTGCCTAGACACCTGTGGCAAGCAGAGTAATGCCCCCTCAAGGATGTCTACACCTAATCCCCGGAACCTGTGAACACCTTACATGGATGAGAGGACTGGGCAGGTGTTAATTAAGTTCATAGACCTTAAAACAGGGAGAGCATCCTGTCTTCTTCAGGTAAGCCCAACCTAATCACAGGCCTGTAAGGGCACCTTCTCCAGCTGGAAGCGGGAGAGGTGTGGTAAAAGGAGAAATCAGAGAGTGGCCCGTAGCTGCTAGCTCTGGATGCAGGGGTCTTGTGCAAGCACAGGAATGAGGCCTCTAGGAGCCCAGGGTGGCCCCCAGTTGGCAGCAGCAAGGAAATGGGGACCTCAGTCCTACCTACAACCAGAAGGTGTTAGTTTCTGCCAATGATCTGAACAGCGAATTCTTCACAGGGTCTCCCTGTCGAAGCCCGGCCAGCTGACACCTTGACGCCTGGTGAATCCCAGAGCAGGGAAACCAACTGAGCCGACCTGGACTCTGAACTACAGAACTATGAGATAACAAACTTGTGTTGTTCTAAGTCTCTAGGTATGTTGAACGTGCGAGGGCAGCAATAGACAACTCATACAATACCTAACTATAAATCTGATGCCAGGCCCACTTCAAACTTTTTAATGACTTTTTATTGCCTAAAACCAGATAGAATCTAAACTTCTCAATGTAGCACGTACAACCTTCCATAACGCGACCCCTGACTCACTCATTAGCCAAAGGGCTGCATGCCCATCTGCACACCCTGCTACCTCTCTCTCCCTCCCTCTCCCTAGTGTGCCTTTCTTCATTGTTTTGGACTCAGGTCAGACATCACCTGTTCCAGAAAGACTTTCCTGTCTGTGTTGCATAGCATCCTCTGGATGATGCCATCTCTGTAATGCAATAGTATAATTATAATAATAGAGTGTATAATTACAATGAACCATTCAGGTGCGCGAGTTCCCCTCTAAGGCTGTAACCTCCTTGAGGGCAGGCGCAAGTCTTATTCATCTTTGCTGCCCCAGTGGATGATCAAGAAATACTATTTACAGAACTTCCGGCCAAGATGGAGGCGTAGGTAGACACACTGTGCCTCCTCTCACAACCAAAAGAAGGACAACAACAAATTTTAAAACAAAAAACAACCAGAACTAACAGAAAATCGAACCGAATGGAAGTCCGACAACCAAGAAACTAAGAAACTTACATCCAGACCGGTAGGAGGGGCGGAGAGGACTCGCGCGGCGGGG